>JAIEZT010000068.1:10064158-10221658 GCA_019594935.1 Periophthalmus modestus
CTCAGTAAAAATCCAGGAATGACCATAAATAAAAGTCATATTCAGGGATGAAAGATGGCCCCGTCTAACGTCAGATGTAATCGTAAATTTTGGGGCGAAGATGTTTTATGTGATGGGTTTGGGTTTTTGGAAGGGAACATAGCTACAGGGGAAGATTTTCTTTCATTCCTAGGACTTGAAATTTAAAAAAATTGAAACATCTTTTACCTTAATGATTTGAAAATAAAAAAGTTATTGGGATCAGATATCAAAGTATTAATTTTACATTATTCATACATATAATATGGCACATATACTTAATATAGCTCTAAATGCAAACACGTTTGTGCTTGATTTAATACATGTGTAGATTATCTGGTGTGAATGACCTAGAATGTCTTGGCAAACTCAAAATTCAATTTATAGATGCCAAAGTACCAACAAAATATCTCAAAAGAAGTATGTAGCACTGTTGTAATTTAAGAAAGAAGCTGTTTTTCTTTGTTAATTAAAATGCTTAGACTCTGGAGATGGAGGATGATGGAAAATTAGAAAATTATTCATTAGAACAATTGTACCTTCTTTTGCAGAATGTGATGCCTGTTGAAATTTTATGTTTTAGCAAAACGAGTCAAAATTCTCAAGAACTGTTTTTTTCAGTACATGGGGTCTGTTGAGGGAATGTGGCCTGATCCTCAGTTAATAATTAGGTGTATGGACACCAAATTACGCAATCCATTCCTAAATTAATCTACTTTTAGGCACATTGTTGTAAAAAGCTAATGCAAAAAGAGCATTGTCTGGCCTGTTTCTGCTATCTCCTCCACCAGAGCTGGTTCCTCCCCTTCTGTGTGGATTCAGGGGTGGGTCAGTGATGCTGCTACTGGAGGGTGATGCTGGTGTCTGGGCATCGAGCGGAGGGGGCGTGGCTGCCTGTCTGCCTGGAGCCCCTAACGAGAGTGTGATTCATAGCACAAGGGGCTCCCATAGGGACAGGATTAGAGGTGCTCTGTCTAACTGCTCCCCAGAGAGACTAAAAAGACATTTAATCTGCCCACCATGCAGCCGCTACCACCACAGTCCGCATGTGTCTGTTGCTTATGTGTGTGTGAATGTGTCAAAGGGGGCGGGAGCACCCCATCCTCACTAAGAGACCAAATACTGTTCGGCTGCAAAAATGGATCAATTATGTCCATGTTATTTTTGGTGTTTCGTGGCAATATGCCCTCATTTAAAATGTATTTTGTGGTTTTGCTTTCCTTATTCAATCATAATTAGTCGCATCACCAAACTAAATTGTGTTTGCAAAATACAAAATGGTGCGGACTGCCCTGAATAATGTCAATTAAAATTTTGACTTGTTGATAGAGTACTCTTTTGTAAACTGGCCCTCATACTATTTTCAAATCGCTGTCTATCTCAGTTCTCTTCAGGTGCCATTTTCCATAGTTAAAGATAAGTTGCACCGGTCCAGCGTTTTCAGTTCCGATACCGATTTACGTTGGCTCTAATTATCGGTCGATACCAACCCATGTAACCCATACTACTGCAGAGACAGATATTATTATAATTTATAATTTAATAATATAAAATTAGCGTACAAAACTGGTCCAGTAGGTTTTGTCTTTGTTATTGTATAGATAAATGTTCAAACATTATGAGATGTTCTGGGCCAACAACAACCTGTAAATTAGATCAGGCCTAAACTGGATATCTGAATCAAAAATTTTTTGGAGCCAAATACCCAACCCAACAAATGTTTATGGATCGATCGATATCCGATACCAGTATCGGTGCATCCAGTTAAAGAAACTAATGCAGTGTTATTTAATGTTATTTAAGTCACTGTTATGTCACAGTACTTGCAATACTTAGTGTTTTAGTTCATAATAAATTGTTAAGTAAAACGATATTTGTTTTCCCACATCAAAAATAACTTTTTAACTTAACCTTGGTTGCACTGGATTATAGCTTTGTTCCTGTTGAGTTGTGAACCTGCAACCAGTAAGATTAAAGATTTAACCAGCTTGGAGTGCAGTCATACATTTAAATTTTACCATTTAAATTTTTGTCTTTTTAGGGGGTTTGTGTCCGACAGCCGGAACAACCTCCAGATGAGAGGGTTGGTGGTGCTGTTGATGTCCAAAGCGGCCGGACCGAGCCAGGTCTCTTCAGACCTGCTGGCCCAGGACATGGTCAGTGGCATCTATCCAAGGTAAAACACATACTATAACATTATATATCATTTTTGTTACTGTAATCATTTACGTTTGTTGTTTATATTGCTTGTTGATATTTTACATTATTTACACATTCAAACATGTGTAATAGCTTTTAAATGTTTCTGAAGCTGTGAGCGTCAACATCTAGTGCAGCATCTTTTTCCTGTTCAGGGAATTCTCCAAAGCTTCGCTAACTGTGAAAAATGTAATTGACTGTGTTTAATCTTCTGGCAACTGGGGAGCTAATTGCCTCAACATTGTTTATGCCCATGAGGGATTTGGATGCATTATTCAAAATGAT
Source organism: Periophthalmus modestus (assembly GCA_019594935.1). Classification (NCBI taxonomy): domain Eukaryota; kingdom Metazoa; phylum Chordata; class Actinopteri; order Gobiiformes; family Gobiidae; genus Periophthalmus; species Periophthalmus modestus. The sequence continues at coordinate 10,066,661 of JAIEZT010000068.1, forward strand.
TGTCAGAATTACTGTTGCCACATTCCGTGCCTCTGTTTTGGAGTAGCAGAGGGTATGACAGACATGGTAACACTGCAGAGCCACAAATGTGCGTGACAAGCAAAGCAGGGAAAGCCAATGCCACTTTTGCCTGTGTAACGTGGTCGCAGAAGAATAAATAGTGAAATAAAACCCCAGTGTCAGGTAATTCTATCTTGTCCTCTGTGGTTATGGCCCATATCAGTTCCTGTAAACGAAGCGCTACATCACCTCGCAAATATGTTGAAATGTGGGGGCAAAGCAGACACAGTTACAAGCAAGACCATTTTATTTGCATAGATTATATTAGGGTTGTGGCTTATTGGTAGTAATTTATTGCATAGCTGTTAAAACTCTGAAGGTGAAAGGTTTTGCGAATCAATCTACCACCATCAGAAATCGTTTTTAATACCATATTTAACATACTATAAAGGGAAGTAAAAATCAAGCCCAAAGCTAGATTTAAACCATAGTTGATTGAGGACGGAACTAAACCATGAACAGTGGTCTTCCCCAATCCCCTACCAAAGAAATACTTAATGATGAGTACAAGTGAGAAGTGCTCCCTGGTAGTCTAGTGGTCTAGGCAGATTAAGCACTTATGCCACATTCTGATCAACTCTCAGCTGACTGTATCTCCCAGTCTTCTTCCAAATCTGTTTATTCTGTGGTAAATTAGGGGTTGTCCTGGTTAAAAAATGGTTTGCATCAATTTGTTTGTTTGGTAGTTTTGCACTGCTATTGCTTGGACATACATACATTTCTCCGTGTCAAAAGTGTGTGTCCTTCTGCTCTCAATTAAACAGTGTAAGGACTAAAAAGATCCCTGATTTCCACTTCATGGTTCCTATGCCACATTTTGAGAACCACTGCTTTAGGTACCTCGTGTTGCCCTCACAGACAGATCCATAGAGGTAATATAAGTGGGCGTGTGCTTTTCCCGAGGTGACTGCTGTATTTGGCGTGGCTGCGAACAGGTTCTGTGAAAAGCGTCTTTCTTTACAGCAACTTGGCACTGGGCTCTAGTGTTTATTGAAGAAACATCCCAATATTAGCACTGACTGGAACCCACCGGACATCACAGAAGAGCAGGAGTCGGTTAACAGATCATCTCACTTTACAGTCCCGGGTACTCTCACACCCCCGAGTACTCTTTGGGTATCTTGAAAAGAGCTATAAATCCACTGCATTATTATTATTACGCTTACACCCCTGGGCACTTTCACTCTCCTCAATGCCAAGACCTGGGCTACTGGAGTTAGGACCTGCTGCATTCCCTCAGTGTTTTCTGATGGATTGTCCAAACACACAAAACACGCAACATGACTTGATCACCTCATTTGCACCAACCTGCTCTGCTCGCCTTTCCTCTCCCCCACCCCTCCAGTGCTCATTAGCACCTCCACTGATGGCAGGATAGAAGGATGGCGGGAGTCGGGGTGGGCCGGGTTTGGAGGGGGTGATTGAAACCTCCGGGGGATGGTCTCCTCCCTTCTGACAGGCAGCATTTGTAAAACATTTCCCACTCGACTGCCTGACACTGATGATTCACCAACGCACTGTGTGGAGATGGATAGATGGAGAGTTACAGTACATACATATCTGCACACAAACACATGTTTAGGATAGATACGGAGCAATAGACTGATGGGCAGATAGAAAGATGGCACCCTCACAGCTCCTCCAAATTGTTACCAATGCCACACCTCTTAATTTCTCTTGACAAATGAAAGCAAGGTGACTGAGCAACATAGCACTGGGCTGATAGACAGGCCACCTCTTTAAATCATAGCCGCCATGCTCTCAAGCCTGCAAGCCTGTATTTGATGTAGAGGCAGACTGCAGAGGGTGGAAAATGGAACAGAGCAGTCAGGACAAGGGGCGTGGTGAGGGGCGTTACACCTCAGCGAGATGGCATCGGTTGCTATGCAACTGGGCACCAAAGCTATTTATACACCAGCCCCCTTGTCCCCCTTTTTCCCTCCCCAGGCTGCACCACGAGTGATCAGAAGCCAAGCTGGAGGTGCAGCTTTGGGAGATGCAAAGGACTTTGGGGGATTATTGTAACGTTTTGTACCATCGCTACTGCAATTACTTATTGCTTAATTTAGCAGTTAATAAATATAGTCATTTATCTATGTACAAAAAGTATAACTGAGTGTAAATAGTTTTCTGTAGATAAGCATATTGATTTGCATAGATGGATCAAGTAGTATATTCATTCACTACATGTTGATGCATTAGTGCATTTGAAAATGACATTAGAGTGAGTAGATCTCCTGTAATTTGGAAGCATGGCGATCCTGCTCTGCAAAAAGAAGTCCGATTTCCTGTTCCACCATTAAGCATAATGAAGTTTTTGGTGAAATCAATTAAATGGACAAAAAGGCCACGAAACTTTTATTAGAATAATGTGCTATCTTGATAAGTTCAAGTAAAAAACAGCCAAAAGAGGCTGACCTTGAATTTGTACTAGATTGAAAAATGTTGTTTATATGACCCAAATGATCTGCCGCGCTCCTTCTCCTGCTACACTCCAATGGTAACAATGCCTCCTGCTCTTCAAAATTGGGTGTCTCCATCATTTGCGACACCTTGCAAGCAACCTGCTGCCCATGAATCCCTTAATTTCTTCTTATTTAAAAACCTGAACTTATTAACTCTCATTCGAGGCGAGCGTGTTGTTGCTCTGCGTCAGCGAGCAGAGAAACCAACCAGACAATGGGTGTGATTGAGGGGCGAAATAGATGACATTATTGAATTTTAATCACATCTTTTTCGACAGTGAACACGGCAATTACCTGGCTACAAGACTTATGTGTGTGTGTGCGTGAGTGTTTTTGTGCACGCTTAGGAAGGGGCAGGAGCGCGGAGCAGACGAGCGCCTCATCAGGTCCTCACAGCGGCTGAAAGAAGGTCGTAAGTGGCTATCAGCGCACCCAACCCTGTCTGGATGGATTCCTCCTGTCGCAGCCTGCCGAGCTCCTTCCATATGGAGAGGGGCCTAATTATCCCCCACCAATGACTGAATCAACATTTGATTATATTCTCCCCAAGGCTCCTCTGAAAGCCCCTATTCAAAGGCCACTTTCATACGTTGCGTCGCTCATAATCAAGAATGGCTGTTATTTGCTAATGATAAGTTTAATGTCTTTTTTATGATAACCCCTGACACGGATCAGCGGGATGCCTGACATGTCTGCTGATTTATGCCCTCAAGTTGCCTATTTTGTATATTCAAGATTTCAAATAAAATTGTCTCTTTATATTTTAGATGTTTGGACAAAATAAGAAAATTTGAAGACTCTCTTAATCTGTCTCTTCAATGCAAATGTTTTTAATTTGGTCTTTGAGAATTTGAAGTAAATCTCGGTTTTGTATATTTTTTCTCTATAGCCAGAGGAACTTGGCAGAGATCACGGAGCTGATTCACACGGCATTCCTGGTGCATCGTGGGATAGTTAATCTTAAAGAGTGGACGGTCTCAGATGGGCCCCTAAAAGATATGGAGTTTGGGAATAAGATTGCTGTGCTGAGTGGGGACTTCCTGTTGGCTAATGCGTGTACAGGGTTGGCCCAACTTAACAATACCAAGGTATGAGTCAACTCCTATGTATCTGATTATTGTTTTTGTTCTTATCCAGCGATTTGTCTTACAAACTAGTTTTGTCTGATCTAATGTATTTTTAATATTTAGTCAAAAGGAAGTTTCAAGCCAGTGTAGAAGAAGACTAATTAAAACCACAACAAATCATTATAGTTGTGCTTGATTTGATTAGCTCCAAGCAGAGCTGAAAACAGTAGTATATAGTAGATACTAGTCTCATAGTGTTTATACAGTTCTTCTGCCAATAACTTAGAAGGAGAAGCGGCATTGTCTTCCAGCATCCTTGTGCATTTGTTCAAAGTTTAGATGAAAGGAGCATCAGATGTGGCGCAGTCATAACTCGTGACAGGCTGAAGTGTTTGATGTCCTTCATGCTGTATTTAATGCTGAATGTGGTCAGGAGATGTCTGCTGTCAGGCACTCCCTGGGAATCCCTTTTATTGAGTTTTCACTTTTGGGATGTATGCGTTGTGGTGGTCTTGTAAGTGCACCACAGATCATATCTGCCACATCGCACTGTAAGCCCTCGCTGACAGAAGCTGTCACCAGGCTGCTCTGTCAGACTGAGGTGGAGTGGATCAAAATAACCCTCCCATCACTGGACCACCAACTGGACCAGACCGCATCACCTCTTCTTTCGCCTCTAAGACTCAAAACACAACATTGTATTTCTACTTGAATCATAGTGGTTTGTTTTCTCTGACAGATCAACAGGCAATGCATTATTGATATATTTTTATACTTGTCTTATTTAATTTTTTTTTTTTTTTTACAAACAAAACAAAATAACATAAAATACAAAGAAAAACAGTGAGCAAAAATCCAAAAGCAAAAACTTACACTGAAACAGTTATAGACCTGTCAAAAAACTGTCCCGTTGCACAGTCACAGCGTTCCTTCCACTATTGATCCTCCCCATCCTTTCACATGCAGCACTGAGAGCAAACACTTATAAACAGTTCACAATTAATAAAAGTAAGAATCCATTAAAATGCAAGTTAATCTTGTCAAAAAAAAATCTGCACTGATATCAAAAATAGTATCTAGTAGTAGTATCTAATAGTACTTGCTAAGGTGAGTATCTATGTGTCATCATTGTATGATGACACATAGATACTCCTGAAAACGAGATGATCACTTAAATAAAGAAGCATAAAACAAGGTCCCTTCAGCACGTATGTTGATATAAAAACAAGTAATCATCAATAAGCATTTTACATTTCTTTGACAAACAGTAATTTTAAGCATTTTTTTACTCGTAATCCATAATTGTGTGACACTGAGGAGAATGACACAAACCACAATCAAAATGTATTCTTGGTTTCTGCTGTGTGTGGTATATGCTTTACAGGTGTCCACCCCATTTGATCCTCCTTTATTAAACAGTTACTTCTATTAGTCAATACTGGTACTTGATACTTTGCAAAAATGTATTACGTAATAATTAATTAATCATGGGATTTATATAGCGCCTTTCATAACACCCAAGGCGCTTTACAGAGCATAATTCATTCACTCCACACTTAAGCTGCTCTGACGGACTGACAGAAGTGAGGCAGCCAATCTGCGCCATCAGCTCCTCCGACCACCACTAACGTGGGTGAAGTGTCTTGCCTAAGGACATGACAGTTTTTGCCACTGGTGCCCCACTGTGTCACCTGGCGTTCCCAGTGGTCTCCCATCCAAGTAGTAACCAGGCCCCGTCTTGCGCAGCTTCTGAGATCTGACAAGATCAGGCTTTTACAAGCTGGTATGGCCACAAAAAGTCAAGTATTTCCATGATCTCTTTGGGGTAGTTAGAACGCTTTCATCAGATTCATAGTAATTATCTCACATATACTCTTTTTCTTCTTTAAAACAGTAGGAACTTTGCAGATTATGTGTCGTGGCCTTGAGAAGAAACCTATGCCGCTACTTGTATAAACTGTAAGTCAATCTGGCTTCGGAGCTCCGATTTCTCTCCCTCGCAGACCTGTCGGCAAAACACGATCTGGCTGGATTTGGGAATGGAGTAAGGAGGAGGCGGGGGGACGCTTATCTGATACCTTCCAAAAAAAGCCCCCCACCCCATTGGCCCCCACTTCCCTGCGCAGGCAGAGACACCACATCTGGTAATACTGTAGGCACATTGTCCTTCCAGGTCTGTGGGCGAGGCTCCGGTTTCCTCAGTGTTTTCCCTGGATAGATTCAGTTTCCCAAAGGGCACTTGGTGAGGCTGTCTGCATCACTACACATTTTTTCTTCTAAAACCAAGGGTGTCTGGGATGAGCTGAAGTAGCTCTAAATTTATCCCCATTCATCTGAACTGTATGTTGAGTGCCGGCTTTCTATTGTGGCAGTGGATATAGACCATAGCAGATTCATTTGAGATACTGCCCATTCATTACTGTGGAACAATGCTTCAAATCTGCAGGCACTCATCCAGGAGCCGATAAGGAGTTGGTGATATGTCTTGCAGTGAAAATGTAGTCATGCATGCCCCCTGTAAGAGAAACCAGGCAACTGCAGCTGTGAGGGAATAATCTTATACCACTCTATACCACTATAGTATATCCATATATTCTCTATTTCATCATATTGAGACTATTTTTAAAAAGCAGCATTCTTTTTCATTTTCAGAAGCTTTATTGATCCACAGTGCATTACAGTTGTAGAGGTTTTTTTTTTTTTACATTGTACGCATCCAATTCCCATCTTCCTTTATTGTTGGTCAGATTTTGTTTTGTCTGTGCAATAGCAACAAATAGTCAGCAAATTAATGTACACTTAATTGGTCAAAATTGATTATTATGATTTATGAACTGAGTAAATTCAGAGAACTACAAATCTCTAAAATGGCACCAAAGTTGTGTTTTGATTTGATTTTTATTTATTTTTTTGTTTTCGTTTTTTTAACGTATCCGTTTAAGTATTTCTTTCATATTGAGACTTTTACCTGTTTCTTTCTTCTGCTTCATTCACAACAAATTTTATGTTTTAATTACAAAGTGAGAAGCGTGGCAGTTCAGTTCTTTCACTGATGCCCTTCCTAATTCATACTTTTTATTAACAGAGATGTTACCAACTAGATCATTTTTGCAGAACATTTACTGTAGCTAATTTAGTTCTGTGGGAATTCAATCTGGTTGGGCCCATTTTTATTTTATTTCATGGTAATAAATATTGCTGTGTTTGCACAGTGCTGAATTATTGTATAAAGACTGATGCAATCCCTGTGGACTTGTTTTTGATGTTCCTTTTCTTGCAGGTGGTTGAGCTCATCTCTAGTGCCATTGGCGATTTAGTTCAAGGGATCTACTATGAGAATTCCAGCAACACTGAGGTACCATTCAACTTTATATTAATCTGCTCCAATGAAATATTGTGTGAGATTGAGAAAATCAGCAAATGTTTGTTTTTTACAATTGCAAACATTTTGTAGTAGAGAAGTCATTTTGGGTAATGGATAATGGTTGTGTAAACTAAATTTGTAATTAATGTATTTGGCATGTATCTATATTGTAAGGAGGTTGCTTCCAGCTGTGCACAGCAGTGAGCCTTTTCCTACTTAATGAATCAAAACAACAAAAAGATGGTTGTTAATAATAAATTAAGATTAGATGTTTTTTGTAAATGTATGACTCTATCAATTACCATATCTTCCAGTTCTGACCCATTTATTATTGCGTAGTATTTTTACATAAAACAGCATGCGGTGATCATGGATTAGTTGGAATGAGGTGCTCATTGGGCAGCTGTAGTGAATAATAATGAGTAATGATTTCGGCCTGTTGTTTCTTTGTCTGTTGGCTCTGCAGGACAATGGCATCACTGATGGCATTGACATTGGAACATGGGAGGAGCGGACGTTCCTGTCCCATGGTGCACTGCTTGCCAAAAGCTGTCAAGCTGCGATGGAGCTGGCCCAACATGACAAAAAAGCCCAGAGACTGGCCTACAACTATGGCAAGCACCTATCGCTGGGACACAAGGTACGTCCAGGTGGCTGCAAATAAATTTAAACCAAGAAGCAGTTGCAAACTTTCATTAAAGCATAAAACTACCATTTAACCTGATCTTTCATGAACTCTGTTAAATTTAGAAATTGGGTGTGTTGCAGACACAGTTTTGTCCTAATAATAATAAAAAATGTTCTCTGTAACCACAGAATTTTTCAAGGTCAGATTTTATGCACTTCTTATAATCAACTCAACAACAGTTTAAAAAATGACTTGATAACAATCTTTATGTTGTGGTCCTATTTGCATATTATTACTATGATCAAGTTTTTCATGAAGCCAAAGAAATGTGGAAGGACAGCTTTTCAACAATTCAGCTTTTCCACAATTAAGAAAAAAGTTGGAAACATTGATGCGACCTATCAAATTTGATAAAACTCCAGATTGTTCTTACTTTTTGAAGTTCGGGCTAAAGTTGGCGTGTTGGCATTAAAAAAGTCGTTCATAATGATGGTAGTGACAGAGCTGAGTGAGTAGGGCCCCCGCTGTGGCTCCCTGTAGCTGTCAGTCTGCAGGCCTCACTGGCTGCAGGGAATCTCAGCATGGGACGAGCACGAAACGAGGCTTCTGAAGGAGAACCATCCTCATCAAACTCGCACCATCCTGCCGCAGACTGCTCATTCTGCACTCATTATTAGGGTCAGCTAGAGTGGAGGCAGAATTAGAGCATACCCAGCCAATCAGCATGCTTGGTTCAACTCTAGCTGTTCAAGTTATAAGGTTAATCTGAGTTTTGTTTATTGTTCACAGCTGAACGCAGATCTACAGCCATTTGTGAAGAGTGTGGACCCAATGTCCTTCAGTTTAAGTGCTGCCCCAGTGGTGTTCCATCAACAGTCTGTGGGACAGGAGAGGTGGCACCAGCAGCTGCAACAGGTACTGGTGGCTGACAGGGCTCCATAGTTGCCTCTAATATTAGAGTTTTGGGGAAACAATTTGAATTAGTGCTACCTGAACAATGCCGTTGGGCCTTGGTGTCTTAGGATCTTGCAAAATTGTAGTAACAGTTGCCCTTTTTGTAAAATATGTGACTAGGTTTCAGACATTTAACTAAAGGCTTAGTTAAATGTTATCCCAATACACACCTTTTATACAGTGTATTTAGTGGCACCTTTCTGGACACTCAAGGTCGTCTTTAGCATGTACATGTACTACAAAGGGAAGTAACATACATTGAAACATACAGTTAAAATGAGACAGTGTAACAATGTAGATATTTTTATTGAATAAAGAAAATCTACTTTTTGTTTGATGGTTCTGAATATCTTTTGGTTTCTCGTTTAAAGGCACAAACATCAGGAAATATGCTGGATTACTCTAAGGTCAGTCACTTTCAGTTTCAATTTTACAAAGAATGTTAACCTGTGTCTATAAACTAAAACTGTGGTCATGATTGTACTTAAACCTGTCACTTGAAGAAATAAATAATACATATGTTCTAATGCACACATTAAAATTCAGTATTTTAATCGTAACTTGGGTCGGAGTTGAGCTTGTCAAAGTCAAAGTGTGAGGAAAACCGTGCAGTGATCCGAGATGCAAGAGGAGAGCAGAGGAGGGGTCTGGTGTTTGGGGGTTATCTGGTCCTGTCTGAAACCGGAGCAGGCCAGATGAGTTACTGCGGCCTATTTGTGGAGGAGACACTGAGGCTCTGAGACAGTGGCATTGTGAGAGAAACCCCTTCGGTCCAAAAGGGGACACCAGAATAAGTTTGAGGCAAAAGTTTCAAGTACAGATGAGTCAAGAGGAGGTTCAGAATGAATTTGCCACGATTTGTACTGTACTAAATGAGGGACACTGGGGATGGTCACTTAAAATTAGAACTTCCTCTAGACATCACATTCCCTTAAAGGGGTTTGCCAAAGGTTTATATCTCTTAATTTTATGAATAACTATTGTTTTGTGGATAAGAGATTTTATATTTTTATGTGAGCGATAGTGTTTTTTTTACAAATATAAAAATGTCCAGGTATGAACCACAGCAAGAGAAAAATTCAGATCTGTCAGCTGGACAAAAAAGTTGTAAGAGTGAAGATGACGAAGCAAAACGTCTTCACAGATTAGAATTTTTCTTTTGCTATATATAAAAAAGGTACTGTCAAAAAACATAAAACCACAAAACTGACCACAGTTAACAAAACTGTATTCATTATATTTACAGCAACTTAGATTTAACATAAATAAAATAAAAGACAAGTATAAAATGTAAATAAAGCCATTTAAACAGTATGAGTGTCTCGTCTTGTTAATAATGTTCATAAATACTAGAGAACAAAAGGTGGGCAGAAAATGGCATTACTATATTACACACCATTTAAATAAAAATGTCTTGGCACCCGTACTTTTGACTTTGCAAAAGGCTGTAGGGCCTACCACCTCCAGAATTTATGAGCTGAAATGCCCCAAGCAAAAACATGTCTTGACGAAGCAACAGCCAGACAAATGGATAAACCCAAATCAACTTTGTCTGCATGTTCTCTTGTAATGATTTCAGATGTTCTAATACCTAAACCTCAGGTATTGGCAAGACATAGAACACACAAGACATCTTCACTATAATAAATGTATATATTTAACCAGCAGTCTCTTCTATGAATACAACAGATTGAGTTTATTTCCATTGTAGCTGAAACTGCCTCCAGACTCTAGTGGTATCACCGTCACCATGAAAACCTCTAATCAAAAGCAGATTTGAGTGTTGCACAACAGCGCTGTTCTGCCCTGTTTTTACATATGACCTGAGCTAACTTTGTCTCGTCACTAACATTATGTGCCAATAATTGAACCGATTGACCAACTAAGGTGTATTGTTGTGCCTCTACAGCTCTTGGCCACAGTGAAGTCGGACAAAGGCGTGAGCTCAGCGGTGGACTTATGCTGTTACCATAGTAACAAGGCTCTGGAGGCCATCCAGGCTTTCCCCGCCTCCGAGGCTCGATCCGCCCTGGAGAACATCGCATCAGCCGTCACCAAATTCTAACCTGGACACACACAGACTCTCAGGGACATGTGACAGACTGGAGAGCTTTGCTCACTGCATCAAATACAAGTAAAACATTTGTGCCTCAGGTGTGATGAGGCTGCCTTGGTCAACTCTGCAAAGCAGTCATAAATAAAGTGCATTGCTTCAGTTTTACATCATCTGTTTTTCTCTTGTATGTGGGTGAGTGATGCCAAGTTACAAAATTGTTTAAATCGGCAGTATATCAGTTGGTAGAATGTTTGCCCACTGATATAAAGTCAAAGGTTTGCATTGTTGTTGTGCCCTTGGCCAAGACACTCGTTTGAATGACTGTGTGAAGGGGTCAGTTATTCCATGATATAAAACACTTACAGGAGGTTTGACTGAACTGTGCTATATAATGTTTCCACTTGCAATTAATGGTTCCTCACCTTTTTGGTCTTAAGTACCTTCTATATTGTGTGTTTTATTTATTTTAGTTATTATAAATCTGTTTATTAGTATATTGCCAATTATAATTATTATATTTTCCTGTTAAAATTGTATTTGTCCCAAACTTATTTTACTGCAAAGATGATTTTATATTTAAATACTATTCAATTCCACCTTTTTAAAATCTAAAATAATTTCAAGTACCCCATGGGAAATGGTAATGTACTCCCAAGCTTTGCCGTACCCCTGGTTGGGAAACTGGTTGCGTAAATGTCACTTACCTAAAACTCGTGTCTTTCACATAGCTTTTACTGTTGGCACATTTAGGTTTGTGCTGTCCAAACAGAGGAGAGAAGGCACAGTTGCAGTGTGTTGTCATTTGTGCTACTTGATTATGTCTGTGCCCACTACCCGTGTGAGTAAAGTCAACTCAGGGGCGGGAAAAGGTCACGGAGCCTCTCCCCTCTGCCCGGCCAGCCAGCGCACTGAAGCTCCGCCAAGCAGTAATTATTAATGAAGAGACCTGAGCAAATGGACAGGAAATGCAGAGGTATTGATTGGCTGCCCTGCTCTAAGCCCTGCAGACTGGCGCCAGCCTGGGGGCCTGTGGTTTCCCAGGCTGCTGTCTGCGGAGAGGGGACCGCCGAGGTGTGAAACAGGGCCACTGCTGGAGCTGCTGCCACTGCCACACCTGAAGGACACAACACTGGAGATGGCAGAAATCAAGTGTTCCTATCATATGAGTGTCATGACAAATAAGACTGTGCATTGTTATGGAAATTACTGCCATGAATGACAATATTGAATATCATTTTAGCAAGAAAGCTACAAAAAATATCTCCAATATTAAAAAGGCACAATGAAACACACTGGTACATAATGTGTATGAATAGTCATAGATCTATCATTATTCTACCTTCTGCTGCTCAAATGTGAAAAAGTAACCACAAGAGCAAATAAAATATGATAAATATCAAACCCTCCAAACAAAAATTGTGTATATTTTTATTTATTGAATGATAAGCCAATATAATAATTATTGTGACAGGTCTAATTTCCTGTCATTGTAATTAGGGATGATTGTATTTCTTTTTTCTTGACAGAGGTGTCAGTATCTTGAGTCCAGTTTTCAAATCACCATATTACCATTTTATTCTGGCTTTTTCCAATGGTCCAAAAATAGTCATGACTTTGGAGAATTGTCCAAGCAGTATCTTATCAAAGATACTGATAGTTGCCAGTCCCTATTAAGTCACCTGTTTTAATTGTAGTCAAATATGTATGACACAAAATGGTACATCTGTCTGCCTCGTTTCAAATAGGCAATTTTATATTATCTATAATAAATCACCAAACTTGCATTAGAAAATAAGTCCCATGTCAACATTTTGCCAAATTATTCAACTCTGAAAGACCCAAAATTCTAATTGCATTTTTATTAAGTTACAATATCACTGTGAGCTATGTACATACTCTTGCACTAATGACAGAATCTTGAATAATTAGAGGTAGAGAGAGACAAGGGAGATATGACCCTGAAAGGCAGAAGACTACAATGACTCTGGATGACTGGGATGAAGAAAAAGTGAGAGGAGAGAGTGAAGTCTTTCTGAAACACACTTCTTTCTGTTGCCGGTTTGTTCGTCCACTTCCTCCTGTGTTTTTCTTTCCACTGTTTGAGCTTCCTGGGTACAGCGAGGTACAGCATGTGCCAGGGAAAGCCTCGGGCCCTTCATAAAATATTCAGCCTCGCCGTGAGCAGACATGAGCAAAGTTACATGGAAAGTTAAAAGGACCAAACAAGGAAGGAGACTGGGGCACTGCCAGAATGACAAATATAGTTATGAACCAAACTTTCTTTATAAATAGATGAGCTCTGGCCTGTGCAATGATGCTCCCAGCACAAATCAACTAGTCAGTGCTGTGGATATGATACAACTTAGAATTAATTTGTAACATAAAAGAGTAGAGTTCTTCCAGGGTTACTGCATGTTTTAAAGGTGCACTATGTAACTTTTCAGGAGAGTCCTCCACTTGCTTGTGTCTATAGAGATGCTGTTTTTCCTGCAGAGGTGACCCTGCACAGACATTATTATATACCATTTTTTTTTAACAGTAAGTACACCTGTACCAGAAATACAGGTGTATTTAATGTTCATACAAGACAAATATATTTAACGCCATGCTGTGGAACATTCCAGACAAAGCAATAACTTTGCCATAGAGATGAGCAAGTGACAAAACCAGAAAAGTTATGCTGTATACTTTTAAGTGGAAATCCTGACATCACTGTACTAACCTGACACTTAATATTGAGCTAAAATAAAACGGTTTTGGGGTTTGGTCAACTGTATGTTGTGCATATAGCAGAAACATGATGCTATCATAACTTGCAGCTCCAAACATTAAAGACTCTTGGGCATGATAAAAGCCGGAGTTGGCAGAACTATAAGCAAAACCTGAAGTGGGTGAAAGTGTCCGTGGTGTGCCCAGACGAAGCCAGGTGTAATTACAGCAGGGGCCGGTGGAGAGAGTGGGTCAGCACACTCTCTGACGGATAGATTCTATGACATACTATACATACAGAGACATACACATACAATGATGCAAAGGCCAGTTCATGCCAGTCTATCTGACAGCAATTTGCAATGTGGCAGCAAGGATGTAGAGATTTAGATCAAAGGGTATACTGTGCTGTAAATGTATCCGGACCTTTGTAAAAAAAAAAATGGCGAGGTAAGGTCAAAACTTATTCAGAGTTAACTTCTTATTTACTGTTATATTTTGTTGTGCAGCGATTGTATTACATGCACTGCACACTTTTTATTTTTTTTCCCGAACAAGCTTTTTTAACATTTAAGATGATCACCTGTTGTTGGATAAAACCACACTAATTAGAAGCCTTCACTTTTCATCAAATGTCTCTTATTCCCTGAAGCCCTTTTGTAAAGAGGGTCTAACATCTGAAGAGCTGGAACACATTTAGGTGAAGCTCTCATCATTGTATCTAAAACTTCATCTGATGAACTTTAAGAGATAACTGTTCAGCTTATGGGACATGTAAATGACTGGATAAGAAGAAGATTTATCTGTAAGCTAGACAGTAAAATCAAAGCATAGCCTATATAAAATCCAACTCCAATTTCAATTAACATATGGAGCTCATGGGGAATCTGTTTTCTGTTCATATTGTCCATGTTTTCTTCTTCCCTTTTTCTGTCTAATGCTTATGGTCTCTCTGACCTCATTATGAAAAAGGCAGCTTGTAAAACGAGTGAATATGTGAGTGGAGTGGTATTAAAATATCCATTTATCATCTCGTGAATACTATCTGTAAACACGTGCTAAAAAGACCTTATGTCTGACTGATGGATGACAGTCTTTCTCCAGTGATACGAACAGCAGTATAGCTTATTGGCCTCCTCGACACGGATGAGTATATTGGCCAAAAATGACACTTTAACGAGCTCTTCCCAGGTTTAAGTACTGCGCTCCGGCCCCTCCTCGGGAACCTTCGCCTATGTGACCCCGGCGCGTGCCTCCTCGCGCACAGGGCCGGCGCGCTTCATTGGCTGACAGATCTGAGTGCCATGGAGACAGCTCATTAAAGGAATAACGAGAACCAGCAGCCACACGTTGCCTTGTTATATCATCTCGTATGGGCATATTTGTGGCTGAGAACAGAACATTGGGTGCCAGTGCGAGCATGAAATAACTGGTGATTAATGCGGAATTAGGAGAATGGATGAGTAGGAATGGATCTCAGTTGCACTTTAGGAAATTATTACAAGGGATGGAGCGTAACTTACAAATATTCAAGTTTCTGTAATTGAGTGGATTTTGGGGGGTAATTGTAGTTTTTTTTAGTAGATCACATTGTAATTGGCTATTCTAACCATCTCATTGTAATTACTATTTTTTAAATCAGAGGATGTCCCTGAGTACAGCTCTGTTTTGATTGGCCTTAGAGAGTTATGCAGATTGTGATTTGAAATAACTTAATTCGGTATTAAACAGTTAAATGGACAACATTTTGTTAAAAAGATTTGGGCTATTTAACCAAAATGTTTGTAATTGAGTACACTGTAAGCTTCTTTTATTTGAGTAAAAGAAGCTCTACTCTTCCACTGATTTTTACCACCAGAAGGACTGGCAGTGGCACCTAAATAAATACACAGTCCCAGCTGAAATTAACGAAATAAACTGAATAGTGGCTAATGAGGGAGTTTTGTCATTTGACCGACTGACAAAGATAAAGTAAAGATCAGTGAAGAGCTTAAGCTGTTCCCTTTTGCTACCACTTGGGGGCAGTATTGGCTTGGTGGAAAACATTTAAAAATGTATTAGACTATTCCTTAAAGGCCCCATATTATACAAAATTTACTCTTGTGAGATTTAAGGTATGTAACAATGTTGTAACAATGTTCTAACATTGTTACTTCCTCAAAAACATATCCAGAATTGTGTTTTGCTTCATTCACTTTAAGGAAAAGCAAAATTGGATACGTTGGTGACACAGTCGTAATTTAATAAACTGATAACAAACTTTTATACACACACATGCACCTGTTTTTGATGTTTTATATGGACTTATTTGTTTTGTTTGTTTTTCTGCTTGTATTGTATTTTAAACAGGGCACCCACGAAAAAGAGAGCCCAAGTGCTCTCATTGGGTCCCCCTGTATAAATAAAGATAAATACATAAAATAAATAAATTCACACATGTTTGAGTAACCCTGCCTACATCTCCAACGCTCAAAACGCTCTGTTCCACCTTGTGACGTCATGATATGTGGTGGTACTTTTCAAGTTAACAGCTACCTTTTATTATGGTTTCATTTTCTCTTTGCAAATAAAGATATGAGATGCATTAAGTCAAAGTACTGAACGGAAGTTTTTTTCATATAATATTTCGTGTGCTTTGGATAGTTCAGATCTTTGCTGCGTTGCGTGGTTGCTCTGCACTGGCCAGAGCTGCAGTCGGGCGCTGCAGACAGAGCTGTTCACTCTGTTCACTCTGTGTGGCTCTGCTCCTCCTGCTGGAGCGAGCTGGAGTTGTCCACAGCTGCGCGGAAGTGACCCAGTACGCGCGCCCTACGTCACGTCACGCGAGACAGCAGCACTGTGGCCGACCGAGAAAAACAACAACAAGAGCCGTTTTCTTTAATAAAAGCTCCATGACATCTATTTAAGAAGACAAGCATGTCGTCAGTTGTCCTGTGGGCTCTTGTTGGTGCGTAAAGGTGAGCTCACACACCGATCACGCGTGTTTTTCTCACGACTCTTAGCAAAAGGGGCACTGTCCACGACAACACTGCCGCGTCATAAAAACCTTACCAAGAGGCTGTGCGTGTGCTACAGTGGATTGTTTTAATGTCGAGTGTTGTTTTATGTAGCAGTAAGTTTGTAAGTTGATCTGAGAGTGACCCTGCTGCTTGTCTGTTCTCTTGTGGTCCAGGGGTCCATGGGCGGAGGAATGAGGAAATACTGAGGGCTAAGCGGTGGGCAGTGAAGGCATAGATCTTAAAGACATTGCAGGCTAGTTTTTAATCAGGTAAACTTATTTCAGCAGGAAACATTATAAGCTCTAATGATCATAAGCTTTAGAGTAGGTATCTCTATTGCATCTGCTTTACTGTGTTGCTGCATATTTTACTTTTTAGCAGTATGTAGGAGCACTTGGGACAGAGCAGCAACAACATCATGTAGTAAATTTGCCTAATGTATGTACACAGACCAGTATTTTATATATTACAGTCTGTTAATGCTAAATGGCTCACTCTATTGCCTGTACAGAGCAAGCATGCACAAGATGTTAAGGACGAAATGGACAACTTTGCAACTGGTGGGTCACCTGACAGACATGGAGAAGATCCTGGCTCAATCGAAGCTCCAAAGCGATTATCAACTGAAAACCAGTCCAGCAGCAACAAAAGGGCAAAGATCTGTGGCCAGGTAAACGATACTGTGCATTACTGCTCAAAAAGTAATCATATCATCAAGTGTTAATTAAGATTTTGATTTAATTTTAGATGCGGCAACTGTCTGTAGAGGAGACCACACGGCATGAACCTCTATGTCTCACCACTGGAGAGAAACGAGGATGTGCGCCAGAGAGGTCCAGAGCCTCCCACAGAAAACCTCTTTTTGGGATTTCTCACCGGATCTCGGACAAGAGGAACACCTCCACTGTGGAGCAACAGGTGGGACAAGGCCCAGTAAACCTCCTCAACAGCATTTTCTCAGCTAAGCTTCAAGGATCTGATGAAAATGGCCTACTCGATGAAGTCTCCTCCACAGAGTGTCATACGGAAACTAATATTTATCCACTGATTGAGAAAATGTTTTTTATTCTTAATACCCTAAACTCAAGTATGACACAACTACACAGCAAAGTGGACTTGTTAACTCTTGAAGTCATGCGAATAAAGAAACAGATCAAACCTACTGAGATGGTGATGGAGTTTCAGCCTCCTCCTGAATATCTACTCACCAGTGATGAGCTGAAGCAGTTGATGGAGCAGACCTCTAATGCTGGGGAGCTGGGCTGTAGGTTACTGGTGCATCTCTTCCCAGAACTGTTCAAAGCTAAAGAGTGTGCACATGACTGCTTCGCCTCCAAGAGAACACTTGAGTCTCTGCATCTGCAGCTGATCCGTAACTATGTGGAGGTATGCTATCCTTCAGTAAAGAGCAACAGCGTTTGGCAAGAGGAATGTCTGCTTCAGATTAATGACTTTTTTAATCGTTTCTGGGCGCACAGAGACATGGAGAGCACTCGACAGCTGAGAAAGCAGACAATTACAGGTGCAGGGATAAAGTCTGAGCAGCCCCAAACCTATCGCTTCATTAATGAGCAGGGTATAGAAATGGAAGAGCACTTGTCATTAGATAACCAGCAAAGCAGCCTCGCTGTGACAGATCTGACACTTAATGCTCAATCCACTGAGGAGCTAGATGAGTGCTCCACTCCTGAGGATTTTGTTATTGTTCTTATGCATCGGCTGTTCCCAGAGTTCTTTGAAGAAGGAAAAATGCCGGCTGGATCCAGAAGTTTTATAAGTGGGGGGCATCCACTTCTAGACTCCGACAAGGTGGAAATGATCAGAAAGTATATGGAGGCAAATTTTCCTGATGTTCCTGAGGACAGCTGGCTGCAGGTGTGCATTCAGCACATGGAGGATGCACTTGAGGGTGCTCACAGTAATGGAAATGTGAGTGAATCTGACATTGTCACAGATGAAAGCTTTGGTCTTGGTAACCTTTCTGAAGATGCATCAAGTATTACTGTTTCTGGGGCAGGTGATTGTGAGAGACCAAGTCGAAAAGCCAAAAAGTCCCTTCTTACACCTGTGGATTTTGACAATCTGGAAATTCCTTTGCCTGACTTTGCTGTTCCTCAAGAATACCTTTTGACAAAGGATCAGCTAAAAATCAATTATGAATGTAGCTTGTCTATTGGCAACTTTGCTTCTCGGCTTTTGGTGCTCATGTTTCCTGAGCTCTTCACCCATGAAAATATAAGGAAGCAATACAATTGCAGTGGCTCACTTGGAAAGAAGCAGCTGGACCCTATTCGCATAAACCTGATCCGTCACTATGTGCAGTTACTCTACCCACAGGCGAACAATGACCGAGTTTGGATGTTGGAGTTTGTGGGAAAACTTGATGAGAGGTGTAGAAGACGTGACACGGAGCAAAGGAGATCATACTTGCAACAAAGGAAAATTTATGGTCATGAGACAGACCAAGAGTTTTTCTGTCATTTAAACCCATTCAGTGTAGATAATGTCAGAGAGGATTCAGATATTCCCTCATTACCCCCTGAGAAAAGTAGCAAAGACTTTTGTAAAATACCGCTAGATGAACTGACTGTGAGCAGCCCAGACTTCCCGGTACCATCCTTATACCTGCTGTCAGACACTGAGGTGCGGGAGATTGTCCAGCAGAGTCTATCCGTTGGGAACTTTGCGGCTCGGTTGCTGGTGCGTCTCTTCCCTGAGCTCTTCACTCAGGAGAACCTGCGTCTACAGTACAACCATTCAGGAGCCTGCAACAAGAAGCAGCTGGACCCTGTGCGCCTCAGATTGATCCGTCATTATGTAGAGGCAGTGTATCCCGTGGAGAAGGTGGAGGAGGTGTGGCACTACGAGTGTGTGCCAAGCATTGATGAGCGCTGTCGCCGTCCAAATCGCAAAAAGTGTGACATTTTAAAGAAGGCCAAGAGGTCAAGCACTGTGTCCTAGTTTCAAAACATTATTTAGGCAGCATTTTCTTGGCATAAACACTTGCACAATATCATATAAGCTGAAACACTATGTGAATTTTTTAGAAGCTGTTCTTTGTAGAGTGAGGCTAAGCTCTTACATGTTTCTTTATTATTCTCAAGTCATATCTGTTGTGACTACAGCAGTAGGTGCTGTAGCTTATACCTGTAATCTTATTGTCACTTAGAGTCTCTATTTATATGCCAAAATAGCTTATTTAACATACTTTAATAAATCTTGTAGCCTTAAACCAATAACATTATTAACCAATAGTGATAAATTACACATTTGCTATGTTTAGAAATTAAGAAATTTCCAGTTATTGATGTAGCATTGTGCCACCACTGTGTTAATAACAATGTGCTTATGTTAAGCCTTCTTATAGAAGTTTATATTAAGAAATTTTAACATGACAACTGCTCATGATAACCTATTTCTAATAAAAGCACTATTGCAAATCCTTGCCATGAAATTATCTCACAACAAGAGTGATTTCCTTAACACAATGACTTCAAAATCTTTATTAGCACACAGTTACCTGTGCAACAACAAAATTAGCAGCACTGTGCATGCAACTATATAGATCCATCCTTATACAAGGCTAAAAATTGCATCTGCTTGACATTTTTTCATAATTAAATCGGAGTCTGACATGTCCCAAGTAAAGTTCATGATTTTAAAGCTTCCTCTTTAGGAAGCTCAAGAGATTTCCAGCGCCTTAATGCAACTTTGTGTTTCTCTGTACTGGTGGTCTCACCTAAAACTTTCCTAAGAACAATTCTCATCAATGTAACAGTGTTGGTGTCTCGATTTTCCAACAAAACGAGGTCTAAGGTGTCTCCGACTTTTACCTGAAGGGAAGTGTAAATCACAGATTATCATTAATGTTTTTTGAGGATAGAAAAAATAGAGTATTGATAAGATTAAGGGAAATATCACTCACTGTTTTACTTTTCTTGATCAGTTTCTGTCCATTTAGTCTCAACTTATTGCTGTAGAATGCATCTTCAATTTTGCTAATGTAAAGAGAAGAAATTTAATAGTTTAATAGACAAAGTAAAAAAATCATTTTGCTGCAACCATATAATTATGTTATTTACTGGCAACAATATTCAGAGTGTCACTTACTTTCGTGCCATGTCCAATCCAGCTTTCATTACAACATCAAAACGAAAAGACTGTACATGTTTCTCCAAGTCTTTGTAGTCTTTAGGCATATTTGGGTCCTCCAGATCTTCTTCATCACTTTCCTCTGGGTCTTTTTCATCTTCCTCCTCCTCAACCTGTCCAGTTCGACTGAAGCCCTTTTTCTTGCTACTTTTAAACCTTAAATGATGAACAGCCCAACACCTAAAAGCATCTCTACTACGAAAAGTAGGTCTATGGCTGTTGAGTGCAGGGACCACAGAGCAGCCCCACAGTTGTCGTGTGTGGATTGTCCTGGGGCACCATTCTGTGTGTCGGAGTCCATAACCAGCAGCCATGAGGTGCCGGGGATTTAACCTTCCCAACTGCCTCATGACAAGGGCCTGAACCATCAAACGCTGCATGTTGGTGCTCCACCCAGTCTCTGAAACACAAAAAGTTAATGGTGTGGTATACAGCAGAGGTGCCCAAACTTTTTTTTTTTTAAAATCGAGGGCCACATCTCAAAACATATTCAAAGCGGAGGGCCACAGACCGGTGATCAATGCAGTGCTTACACAGCTTTGACAGAGCCGCTGTGTATTAATAAGGCTTGAAACACATTCACTTTGTCTGTATCACAAGGCAATGTGATGTTTGAAGATATAGTGGTAGAATTAGTTTAATTTGCTGTTAAAACTACTGCTTATGATCAACTGGGCCGGGAAAACCAGCAGGAGGCCTGAGGGCCAATAAAAACTGGTCTGAGGGCGGCATTTGGCCCCCAGGCCATAGTTTGGTAAACAGCATGTGATCTTACTGATTAAAAAGCTAATACAGTCATAACTGAACCTGGGTTGAGAGTACCTTAATAGTTATGATCATTCCCAGTTTATATGCACATGCCTCGTGTGAAAGCTCAAAACCTCCAAAATTCACTCACTGAGCTACAGAGGCTGCTGATGAGCTGCTGGAGTTTTGGTAGTGAGTTCTAGGTTTGAACCAGTGGATTTGGGCGTTGCAACCCAAAACAGAGGCTCATACTGTCTTCTGATTGGACAGTACTCTCTAAAGCCAAAACACTAAATGATATCCCAGTATATAGTGTATGGGAACGCCCCCTTGTTTCAACTTAAACTCAAAGTAAAGGCCTAAAAAGCAACCTAATTAAATTAAATATTGGTTTGTTATTTTGACACAGGGGTTTGTCTCTATTATATGATAAGAGTAATACCACCCTTTCATCAGTGGCAGCTTTACTGACACCGGAAGTTGTTGACAGAGGTGGCATGTACAGCAACTTACCTGCTCAAGTACAGTATGTTCTTTATTTAAAGCTAATGACTATGTGTACTCACAATTCTTGCAACTGTGTATCAAAACCCCGTAATACCTAAAATGTGAACGATCCTTTTTGCAGCTTGTCTTTGGAGTGTAAAACATGATGAACAGTTTCCGAGCTAGCAAAAGCATTAGCAGTCAACTAGCGCGCTGCCTTTTAGCACTAAGCACGAAAATGTAAATGTTGTAATAAACCTTAAGCTGTTTTTGAACAGTTTATGCTTTGCGCGTTTTATACGTCTTGGACGGTAATTCTCGCAGGGAATAGAAATGGACTAACCTTTCATCGCCTGCTGCTGTCTGCTCGGCCCTGTGAGGACTGTTTGTTTTTTACAATATTGTGCTGCCACCTGTTGGACTGGAGTGAAGTGCATTTTATAAAAATTTACAAAAATATGATTGTTCACGTTATGACACATTTTAAATAGCTTTTACTCAAATATAGACTCCTACTTTAAAATGAATGACTATACTGCCATATAAAGAGCCATGTAGGTCTATTCTGTATTCTGTATATTTTATGCTGGGTCTAATGTGAATTTGAATCTAATGTGAATTTACCTTTTCGATAATTCATGGCAAAGTACTATGTGATCATTAGAGAAATTTGGCTGTTGCCAATCTTTTATTTTAGTTTAATCTTTTATTTTAGTTTAATCAGTTTAGTTTAATTAAAATAGAGAGATATTGGAATAGCAGTAGGTGCCAACATATTACAACCCTGAAAACCAGAACACCGGAAAAAGCTTGATTTCTTTGCAAGAAAAAATATTATCTTAAAGGCCTGTGTAAATTTGACCTTTTAGAAATAATTTGGTATCATTGAAAAAGTTGGATATTCTCTAAATAAGCGGGACGAGGGACAGAGCCTAAATGGCTGTGCAGGACAACCGAAAGAGGCTCCATATTCCTTGTTGCACGTCATACTCTGCAGGCAGTACACTGTTTTCCTTTTGGATGTTCACTTTTTTCTCACAACAGATCATCTGCTTGCATACATTAATGAACTACCAATCCACACCCTGGGCTTGGGACTGGTACCACAAGGCAACATGAGTCTACAGTAATGTCCTCATATACCTCTCCAGCACATTGGTTAATACTATGAAAAGCGTGTCGGGGTCAGCCAAGGTTAAAGGTGAAATCGAGTCCACAAAAGGTTACCTCAAGTGCACAGAAACATAGTCTGTAGTAACATGTTTAACTGTTAGGGACTAGATGTCCCTAAAAATCAATAATTGAACAAGGTCATATCAATTTACTGTTTGCCTGTTTTAGCTGTTACCATGGCAGGGACTCATCTATTATTAACCATTTGGGTGTCTAGTATTTGCCCTCAGTGTATTTTGAGCTCAGGTTTAAAGCGTCAGTGGACTTTATTGTAGGGTAATTGCATGTTTCATAGACTTACAAGAGGGTTAAGGCTTTGCTGAATGGGTGAAAGAAGATGTAAAATCTTGTATTTCTAATGGAGGGGCCACAAGTCAAACTGATGAAGGACAAGGCAGGTAAAACAGTGCGCTTCAGAGTGGCATCTGCCAACAGTGGCCGCGTGCTCACAGAGGTATTCAAGGATGAGACAGGCTGGAGCAGGTCAGTGTCACACTCAGTGGACTCTGGCAGCCCAGGGAGCCCAGACATGGATCAGGAGAGCCCCCTGCCCCCCAGTGAGGCCAACAGCCACCTGAACGGACTGAGGGTGGGCAGCCCTGTGGATGAGAGCGGAGCTGAACCTGATGAGCTGCTGCTGTACGCCAGTGCCAAGAGAGAGATGTTCTTCACCAACAAAAGGATCAACATCTGCAGCAAGAATGGGACCATTCGAGGAGTGAGGAATAAAGTGAGTGCAGGCCAAGTGCTTTTCAACAACCTCTCCCATGTCTACTCTGTAAGTACAAATAAAAGCAACTATTATTATGTCATGAGCTATAAGGTACAAGAAAACAGCATGTGATGTAAATCTAATCTGTTTTGTTTTTGTGTTTTTTTTTAAGGGAAATCCTCGTCAACAAAAAAGGAGACCCTGGGAAAAGCAGTAGGCCAAACAAGATGAACTCTCAGAGATGTGGGACACAAGGGCCAGGACAAAACACAGCCTATAAGTTTTGATGAGTGTGTGTAAATGTGATTTTTTTTCTGACTATTTTTGTATTTTTATAATAATTTGTACAAAGTATGTGATGATGTTTCCTTAGAGGCTAACTAATTGCAAAGCCACATTTTCTCAATTGAGCCATATGATCCACTAATGTTGAGATGTAGCCTGTGCTTATTTCTACAAGACCTAATTTATTGCTTGCACAAATTTCATTTTTTGTGGTGTAATAAAGCCATCACATCCAGCATGGTTTCTTCTTTACACTGGAAATTTTTGCAAAGGCGAATTAGACTCTGATTCCCCCTAATAGTCTTGGTTCAGGACATGTTAGACTGATGTTGATAACTTCCCCTTTAAGTTTCCTTGTCGCTTTTGTGCTTACCGCCCCCACTCCTTTTACACCTGCCCTCCTCCTCAGCCATGCAGCATCCCTGACTCTGCCACTATGACTCCCCTCCGCTTGTCTCGGTTCAGTTCCCAGCCTAACCTGCTGACGACGGAACACCTTATCGCCTATTGAACACACGACTGGTCCCGGGGGGAGAGTGTAGCCTCTTTTGTAATGACGAGCTCCTTAACACAGCATCACCTCCGATCATGTTACTGCGGCACTGACAGCGCGGCCGAACGAGGCAGCAGGATGCGGCTTTAGACCAGACACACCCCCTGTGTTTTCATCTCAAACCGCTGGAAAACATCTGCTTTCTTCACCTATGGCATCATGCCTCCATCGGACCTAATTGAACGCAGTGACTGGAAATGATGTGATTTACGGTGACAGATTTCTCGCAGTAGCGTAGTCAAATCCCTCTTATTCCACGCCCTGTTTTTAAAGCTTTGATTTGGACCATGTCCCCTCCAGCATCAGCAGCGACGACCACCGAAAACAGCACCACCACCGTGTTCGAGGAGGACACCAGGGAAGAGGTAGGTTTACAGGTAGTAGAAAAACCTTCATGGCGGCAAGGTTTGTCCAAATGTGTCGCAGAGCACCGTTAGGATCAGAGAACTGATGATTGTGGTTTCTAATGCACTCAATTAACGCGCCATGAAGAAGATGTGAGGATCACTTTGAATGATGTGTAACAAAGCGCCCAAGTAAATGTGTTGTAGTAAAACAACAGCCATTAACCTCTTTCAGATTAAGAGTATTGTAGGCTGTGTGTGTGTGTGTGTGTGTGTGTGTGTGTATTTCTTTTTTTCTTTCTTTTTTTCTTTTTTTAATATATAGGCTATATATCTCGATTTAAGGATATTTTAGAGATCAAAATGTAGTAAAATGAAAACTAATTTTGTTCTGTTTTGTTCAACAGCAAAAGCCACTCAAACAGTCTCTGAGCAAATCCTTGTGCAGAGAGAGTTTTTGGAAATGCCTGATCCTGTCCATCCTCATGTATGGCTGCATGGGAGCCATGGTGTGGTGTCATGTGACCAAGGTGACCCGGCTCACCTTTGACAGTGCGTTCAAGGGAAAATCTATGATGTACCATGACAGTCCTTGCTCCGATGGTTACATCTATATCCCTCTGGCTCTGCTGGGCATGCTCTACCTGGTGTACCTGGTGGAGTGCTGGCACTGCCATGTGAAAAATGAACTACAGCACAAAGTGGATGTGGAGGGCATCTATGAACGCATCCAGAGAATGCAGCAGGCCAAACCATGTATTTGGTGGAAGGCCATAAGCTATCACTATGTCCGACGGACTCGTCAAGTCACACGCTATCGCAATGGAGATGCATACACCAGCACTCAGGTGTACCATGAACGTGTGAACACACACGTGGCAGAGGCAGAGTTTGACTACACTCACTGCGGTGTTAAAGATGTTTCAAAACAGCTGGTGGGCCTAGAGAAGTCTGCTCTGACGAAGATGCGTTTTACTAAGTGTTTTAGCTTTGCTAATGTAGAATCAGAGAATTCATACCTTACACAAAGAGCAAGGTTTTTCACGGACAATGAAGGCCTGGATGACTACATGGAGGCACGGGAGGGCATGCACCTCAAGAACATTGACCTGAAGGAGTATGTGCTAGTTCTGTCAGACCCAGAGCACCACCCCTGGTATCTATCACAGTATATCTTCTGGTTTGCCTCATTCCTCACGTTCTCCTGGCCCCTCAGAGTCTTCACCGAATACCGCACGGCCTATGTGCACTATCGAGTGGAGAAGCTCTTTGGTCATGACTATGTACCTGTGACCCCCTGTGATGAGCGACCATACTGGCGCCGAATCCCTCGAGTTAACACCATAGATAGCACTGAGCTGGAGTGGCACATCCGGTCCAACCAGCAGCTGGTGCCCAGTTACTCTGAGGCGGCCTCATGGACCTGGCCACCTGCCCCTCCAGCTTCAGTGGAATTCGTCAGAACTGTGAGCGCTGCCACAGAGCCATTAGCTGCTCCTCAGTGTTCTCCAGGAGCGCCCTCAGCATCTGCACCGGGGCCAGCTCCAGGATCCCCTTCAGTGGCAGCCGCTTCTCTCTGGCCCGTCGCTACGGCTCCCAGCGCAGCTGCTTGTGGAGGAGCGGCAGCCTTGACGACCCGGAGAGCCCTAGTGAGAATACACGCTGCCTGTCCGAGCGCCATGCCACAGATGATGAAGAACCGCCAGAATATGAGGATGCGCTGTGTTACCCTGTGCTCATTGTACACTGCAGTGAGAACTGCCACAGCCACAGGTCCTTCCATAGAAACAGCTCCTGTGTAGAGACCTCGCTATGATTATGCACTAAACATGTAGGCACATAGAAATACAGTGTGCAAATCCAAAAGTGATCATTGGAATCTGAATGTTTGAATTACCAAAGCAATAAAGACCTGTGCAGAGCATTTTCATGGCTTCCACTGAAAAAAACATCAGACAAAGTGACTGTTAGTGAACTGATCCTGCAACTGCAATTACCTCATAGTTCTATTGGGGGCACAGACATATTAATGAATTTGCAGTAAAGTGACTATTTGAAATCAATTAAGGTAGCTAGAATCAAGACTGTTAATGCTGGCAATAGCAATAGCATCAAACAATTTGATCTGATTTTCAGGCCACTTGTGATAAAATGTAATTTTCTATTTTACATGCTCATTTTCAAAGACTGTTTGATTCAGGTGTTATCAGGCCTTCTTTTGGTACACATTGACTTCATATTTTTTTTAAACTAGGCTATACAAAGAGTACCTCTTTCTGTTAAAACGTCGTCATAAGGTTGTATTGCATTAAATAGGATACAGTAGGCTAACACCAATGTTTACAGTTTTATTAAAATATGGCCTGACTATATGTGCCATTATGTATACACAAAACTTTCATGTTAATTGTTGACTATAACTTTTTTTTACTCTGGTTTTCCTTTTTGATCAGAAATTATGTTTACATTAAATATCCAATATTTGGATGTTATTGTTGAAATTAATACTACGTGTATACCCAAGGTTATACGTGTTTAGCAGCAGAAATATGATGAATCTTCGCATGTGGTATAATCTGAACCAAATCTGCAATCATATCATAATGTAAAGTTATGTCTGTTG
Organism: Periophthalmus modestus; assembly: GCA_019594935.1. Taxonomy (NCBI): domain Eukaryota; kingdom Metazoa; phylum Chordata; class Actinopteri; order Gobiiformes; family Gobiidae; genus Periophthalmus; species Periophthalmus modestus. The sequence goes on from JAIEZT010000068.1 coordinate 10,094,038, forward strand.
TTTGTCTATTGGTAAAACACTGAAATGTTGGTTTTGGGGTAATCCATTCTCTGTGTGCTCAGGGCATAGAAAGCACACATCAGATTAACACTGGCTGTTTAGATACACAGTTTGATTACAGAAATGTATGGATACACAGTATATGCAAGGATGTTTATGCACTTATGTTTACATGTTGCCATGATATGTTTTTTTGTTTTGTTTTTCTACAAAACACACAATAATCAAGTTAGCTTGTTGTTACCATTGTGTTCATGAGTGCCACTCACCATTATACACTTGGAAGTTAATAGACAGTATAAATTGTAGAAAAATGTGAATGTTAATGTAGCTTATATTAGTTATGTAAAGGAATGCACATACACTGGTATGTATTTCTCCTTACAAATGCTCAAGGCCCAAATGTGACAATATTCCTGATACTTTAAATAGTCATCTTAATACAATTGATTGTATACATTTCTTGATTACCTTTTAAAATGTAATTGCATTTATCTACATTCTGAAAATAAACAGTGCAATAAACGCTGGTGTATTAATAATCCACTATATTTTTATTCTCTAGTATGCTGCTTGTTTTTAAATTCACAAATATTCAGTTAAATATTAGGGGCTGAAACTAACTTGCACTCACTCACCTTGGGGCTTTGGTCTGTATGACTGCTTGTAATTTTCCGCCCGGCCTGTAGAGCGCAGTCAAACCATTTGGGAAAAAAACGATTAAAAAAAGAAGAAAAAAACACGTGTTCTTCCAAAGTGTCAACATGGGAAAGAGAAGGCAAAACAAGACAATTTTCACTAATTTATCTAAAAAACAAAAGAAACATTTAAAGGAATATGGAGAGGAACACCCTTTCCACGACATGTAAGTACTTTCAACCTTTTACCTCAGTCATAGAGATTCTGACAATGCAATAGCTAGCACAGCTGCTTTGAGATTTGTGTTACTTTAGTCTTGCTTCATAGCGTTGCTTTTTGTATCTGATATTATATATAATATTATATAATATATATAACAATATTAAACAAAACAACTAAGCTGTTAAAACTATATGTGTTTTAGAGTCAACGATAGACCAGAAAGAACTCAAATAGTAGAACTGGTGAGTACAACAACTTGAGGATGCCAGATTGCCAGTATAATTGATTATGTAGACAAGCTATTATCACTACGATACTAAAAATGAAATGGATATATATATTATTGTGTTATTGCAGCCTGGTAGCCCAGAACAACCCAACGCGGATGATGAAGAAGCTGAGGATTACGAGGAGGAGCCAGAACAGAAGACTGCATATCAAAAACTCCTTTCAACTCTGGAGTCAAATCACAGCTCTAGTGAAGAGGAAGCCAGCAGTGAAGAAGATGAAGATGAGGAAGAGCTTGTCAGTGAAGGCATGCAAGACTTCACTTTCCAAATAGACCTATATAGCTAGCAACAGTGTAATTTAGCAATTATCTAATTTACTTTTTCAATGTTGCAGGCACTGATGGAGGACATGAAAGTGAAGAAGGTGAACAAGAAGCAGGGGATGCAAAGGCGGAGGCTTTTACTGAAGTAAAAGACAATGCTGCTGAGGAGAAGGAACCAGTGGATGGAGAGTTTATTGATAAGGAAAATGAGTCCCATTTTTGCCTAGAGAACAACTTTGAACTTGGGGAAGAAGAAGAGGAAGAAGATAATGCAGAGAGGAAGCATAAAAATGATAAAGGTAAAAAAAAAAAAAAAAAAAAAAAATATATATATATATATATATATATATATATATACACACGCATAGAAAATACCTTAAGTTTATAATTTTGTTTTGACAGTTTATCTGTTATTTGTTAGATATGTTTGTACAGCATTTGAACACAGAGCTCAGCGAGAATGACATTGAGAAAATCACAACAGGCAGCAAAGTGAAGACCCAGCATAAGGTATTTGTCCAAGATAGATATTTCTCTCAAAATTTAGTATTCAGCTTCTGATTCCAGCTTTATTTAAAATTACATTCACTTCCCGTAGTGGCCAAAGCTGGGAAATCTTCTTTGTACTAGTCCACTGGAAAGGTTTGGAGTCATTGGCACTCAAAAGGACACACATCTCCCAGTTTTCCACAAGCTCATTGAAACATCATGGAAGGACTTGAACCAGACCTTTGATTCTCCAGAAGAAATTAGTCCACTTCAAACTGAGCTGCTATCTCTCATGGGCTCCTATCGGGACATCTACTACCCTGAAATGTGTCCAATCAAACAAGGCCCTCAAGTTCGCAGTGCTTACTGTGTCCATGCACTCAACCATATTTTGAAAGCAAATTCCCAAGTCCTGGCTCACAATGCTCAGCTACGAGAGCAGAAAAGTCGAGCTAAAGCAGGCTCTGAGCCGCAGGATGAACCACGGGACCAAGGGCTAACCAGGCCAAAGGTAAATCAGTATATTAATATCAATTGTGCAAATGCATGCATTATTATACAATACAGTGGTTTCTTCTAATCAACCTTACACATTTTCCAGGTCTTGATTTTAGTGCCATTTCGAGGTGGAGCATTGCATGTTGTCCAAACGCTCATTGGTTTATTAGAAAATAAAAATAAAAAGATAGTAGTAAACAATAAGAAGAAGTTCAAGGAGGAATTTGGTGAAGATGCAGAAGACAAACCCTCTAATTTAAAAAGGCCAGACGATTACCACGCAGTCTTTTCTGGCAATGTGGATGATCATTTCAGGATAGGTAAGAAGAACTGAAATACATATTGACTCAACAGTGCAGAAACTTTGTCATAAAAACATTATAGTAACTTTCTTGTCTTTTGACACCAGGTGTTTCAATTATCAGAAGCAGCGTGCGTTTGTATGCCCCTTTCTACTCGTCAGACATCATCATTGCGTCTCCTCTGGGCCTCCGGACTGTGCTGGGAGCTGAAGGGGAGAGTAAAAGGGACTTTGACTTTCTTTCTTCAATAGAAGTTTTAGTGGTGGATCAGGCTGATGTGTTTTTGATGCAGAACTGGGAACATGTTCTGGTAAGTAGCACCATATCCCATAAAAATAACAGCAAAACAGTACTCCAGTGATTTTAATACTGTCCTTATGTTCTTTTCAACAACAATTTTGACGCCTAATTTAAACCAGCATCTCAATGTGTGTTTGTTTAGTGCTAAAAACTGGCAAAATGTGTTGGAATAATATACTACTTTTTTTTTTTAAACTTGTTATGACCAGCATTGTAAATCAGTGGTTATTATCTAGAAAAATACATAATTCCTTAACTTTTTCCACGTGTGCAGCATGTGATGAAGCATATGAACCTCCAGCCATTAGACTCTCATGGGGTGGACTTTTCCAGAGTGAGAATGTGGAGCCTAAATAATTGGGCCAAACACTACAGACAGACTCTGGTGTTCAGCTCTATACAGGACCCACAAATCAACAACATCCTCTCCAAGCACTGCACCAACTACAGAGGCCAGGTGAGTCACTGTGATCTGTGTATGTCAGCTACTGATCCTGCAAGTGCCAATTTTGGTTAAACTTGTATTTGAGTTTGCTTCGTAATGATAACTTGGGTTGATGTAATAATTAGCTAATAGAGCAAAACCCATACTTAAATTGTTTTCAATAATCCAGGGCAGAAGTTCTTAAAATGGAGATACTGGCATTCTGGTGGTAGACAGGCTTATTCTTCCTGTACTTTAATTTGTATTTCTGCTTCAGTTTGGCTATAAATGTATATAATGAATATAGACTAGATAGCGCTGGTTTAACTTGGCTTAGAATACTTTTATCTGATATTATTATTGTAGTTTATATTTAACATCTGAAATACCAGAGATTGTCTGCTCAATTCTGGTCTTGCACACTTACTTACCTGCTTTTTACTTATTCATGTTTATTTTAAAGTATTGAAATAATCATTTTAAACATGATTGGTCTTGGATGGTCAAACATTTGCTGGTGGTAATTTAAGAGCAGTTTATTTCATTTTTTTTTTTTTTTAATTTTAGGTTGTTACTAAAAACATTCCAAAAACAGGCTCCATCTGCCAAGTATTGGTCCAGTTGCCACATGTATTTCAAATGTTCCATTCAGACAGCTTTATGGACCAGGATGCTCGGTAAGAAAATTAATGCAATTAATTCAAGATTTCTAAATTTCAAGACAGACACTGAATTATTTCTGCTCTCTTGTAGGTTCCAGTTCTTTGTGGATAAAGTGCTTCCTCGATACAAGGACTCCGTCATGTCCCATACAATGATCTACATTCCTTCGTACTTTGATTACGTCCGTTTACGAAACTACATGAAAAAAGAAGAGCTGAACTTTGCCAGCATCTGCGAATACTCCAACAAGTCAGAAGTGTCCAGGGCCAGACACTTCTTTCAGAAAGGAGATAAACAGTTTCTGCTCTTTACGGAACGCTTCCACTACTACAAAAGGTCAGTGGCATGAGTTTTCCTTGTAACCTGTGCATTTACACACAAGTTGTTAAGTTCAAAGTACAACGGTTATTACTGTTAGTGTTAACTAATGTTAATAAACCTTGACCTTTGAATGTTTCTCTTTTTCTAGATATACAGTCAAAGGGATTCAGAACATGATATTCTATGGGCTACCCTCTTACCCACATTTCTACAGTGAGGTGTGTAACATGCTAGCCGAGGGGGGCCAAGGAGAGCAGGCCAGCTGGACATGCACTGCCCTCTACTCGCGCTATGATGCCCACAAACTGGCAGCCATTACTGGAGCTCAGAGGGCTGGACAGATGCTGCATTCAAACAAGTCAGTTCACCTTTTTGTGACTGGAACAGAGGACAAAGCAACATGAGCAAGATGTAAGAGAGAGATCACTTCAAAGAACTTGTGTAATTAGATGAACCTAAAGCCAATACCACGGCTATAAAGAAAAACAGTACATTTGCAGTGGAATAAACATTTAAAATGATGGTCTTTTTCTGTCTTCTTTTCTGTGTTAAAGATGGGATATGTATTTTTTCATTTTAACATTACATTGTTAGAACTGTATTGTAAAAATACAGTTCTAACAACAAAAAGCTGATAAATACATAGATACATTCTTACTATATTTATATTTATAATAAGCATAATCACAAGAATAGTTATCTCTCATCCCCACTGGCATGTATAAGATATCTTTGTAACTTAGAGCATTTTTGCATCTTGGACTATAAACAGTCTACCTTTGTATTTAACTTTTTTTCAACCATGATCCCCAAATACACAGGTGCAACTTCACGTGTACATTCAGCCTATAATTAGCCCTTTATGTGTTTTAAGACACACCTCTTTAATTATTAACTCTCTGAGTTGGTCAACACTGGCATAGGTCACACAATTACAGTGGATCCTCTGTGTGAAAGGTGTTTTACTCTCGGTGCTGTCATGGATGAAAAGACAAAGAAACTGAGCTTGAAGCGTGAAGTTGGGTTGGTTGGAGCAGTGTCCCTCATTGGAGGGACCATGATTGGTTCTGGGATCTTCATGTCTCCACAGACTGTGCTGTACACCATTGGCAGCCCTGGTGCCAGTTTGGTGGTGTGGGCATGTTGTGGAGCCTTGGTGATACTGGCATCTTTCTGCTATGCAGAACTGGGCACTGTCATTAAGGAGTCAGGAGGGGAGTACATCTACATTCTGCGGACCTCAGGTCCCGTGGTGGCCTTCATGTTAATTTTTAGCTCAGTGTTGTTCGTCAGGCCGGCTGGAGTGGCTGGTATTGCACTCAGCTTTGCTCAGTATGTTGTGGCTCCTTTCTACTTGGAGTGTCCTCCTCCGGTGGTATTGGTCAAGTGTGTGGCAGCGACTGCCATTCTCGTCCTAGCCACTGTGAACTGCCTCAATGTGCGCTTCTCCATGTCAGTCCAGGTGTTTTTTATGGTGGCCAAAGTTCTTGCTTTGGCTGTCATTATTATAGGAGGTGTGGTCATGCTATTTAAAGGACACACAGAAAACTTTGAAGACTCTTTTGAAAATACAAATGTCGGAATCAATCCTATTGGTATTGCTTTCTACCAGGGGCTGTGGTCCTATGATGGCTGGAACAATCTCAACTATGTGACTGAAGAGCTTAAGCGCCCAGAGGTAAGAGAGAAAATTTAAAGTAAGCACTGAGGTAATTCTGCCCAAACCATTTTTTTTATCAATTGGTGAAGATCAATATTAAGTGCCTTTACAGTAAATTCAAGTTAAACTTTTTAATTTAGTAACAATTGTGTGCAACACTGCATTTGTATGAGCATGGATGAATGTATCAATTAAGCTAAGCCCCACCTGAGTAAGAGTCTATAAAGAGGTCACTGTACCAGGACATTGACACTCCTTGGTGATGGCCAGTGAGAAGCACATGCTGCAGAGGGAGGTGGGGTTGCTGGGAGCAGTGTCCTTCATCGCTGGGACCATGATTGGTTCTGGGATCTTCATCTCGCCTCAGCATGTGCTCTCTGCTATTGGCAGTCCTGGAGCCAGTCTGATCATCTGGGCATCCTGTGGGGGTTTGGCCATGCTGGGAGGCCTCTGCTATGCTGAGCTAGGCACAGTAATTCCAGAGTCTGGAGCAGAGTATGTTTACATACTACGGACTACAGGAAAAGTGGCAGCCTTTCTGTTTGTGTTCAGCTTTGTGAACGTCATGAGACCAGCCAGTGCGACAGGGATCGCTCTGAGCGTGGCTGAGTATGTGGTGGCTCCCTTCTACAGTGACTGTGCTCCTCCTCAGTTGCTGGTTAAATGTGCAGCAGCAGGATGCATCCTCACTCTGGCTCTTGTTAACTGTTTAAGTGTACGCATTGCCACATTCATCCAGGTCCTTTGTACTGTAGTCAAATTGCTCGCCCTCACCGTCATTGCCATGGGAGGCTGTGTGATGCTTTTCCAAGGAGAGACTGGGAGTGTAGACTCTTTTGAAGAAACAAATGTTGGTGTCAATTCCATTGGCATAGCCTTTTATCAAGGATTATGGTCCTATGATGGCTGGAACACTCTGAACTTTTTAACTGAGGAGCTGAAACATCCAGAAGTAAGATGTTTTGGCTGCATTTTAAAGAACAAAATGTGGCAGATTAAAAATTATAATTTACATTTCAACAATTCCTTCTTTTAAATTGTGTTATATAGTATGTTAACATTTCAAAGTAGTGAATTGGTATCTAGGGGTATCTTGGTCATTACGGTTGTAAGCGCTCTTGTATTCTGCCCATGATGTTGGTTCAACTGTAATTATGTTTGGAGAAATGGGTCGTTGAGGACAAACAGTTTTGTTTGGTGTGTAGTCTATATTATGACTATTTATAAATACTTAAAATTTGCTGATAATATATATAGCTATAACTGATGTGTTATGTGTCTAAGTAGTCGTCCATAAAGCCTGTGATAACCCATTACAATGATCCTTACATAACACAACATTTGTAAATCTTTATTATTATTATTATTATATTATTTTATTATTATTATTATTATTCTTATGTCACAGATTAAGTGTAGTGAGAGTTAACCATTCACATTTTTCCCAGAAGTATTATTATGTGAAACTGCACTTTACTCTCCAAAATTTTGTTGTTAATGTTATTGATTAACTTTTTAACTATTTTTACCTTTTAACTTTTTTACTTCTTTTGTAATGTTTAACTAAATGAAAAATAGGAATTTTGACTTAATTATTTGTCTTTCTACATTTTTCTTTTTGTACCACTTAGCATGTTCTGTATCTCAGGTCAACCTGCCCAGGGCTGTTATAATTGCCATTTCTCTGGTCACTGGATTGTATCTGCTCGTCAATGTCAGCTACCTCACTGTGATGACCCCAAAGGAGCTCATGATATCAAATGCAGTTGCAGTTACATGGGGGTAAGACGCTTTCACCCTGGTCTCTTTCATTTTCTTTTGGTTTCAATCTGGGAAAATCATGTTTATGATGAACTTTTAATTGCAGGAACAAGGTGTTGGGGAGCTGGGGCTGGATCATGTCAGTGGCCGCTGCACTGTCTGCATTTGGATCGCTGAACGGGACATTCTTCAGTGGGGGCAGAGTTTGCTTTGTCGCGGCTAGAGAAGGACACATGGTAGGGAATGATTTTAAATATTTCCTCTTCCTTTTTCACCTTTCCTTATTTCTGTTATACTGTTCCTGATCGTTGCTTCTGTAGTGGACTGCTGGCACAGTATTTTTTTTTATGTTTTAAGTGTTTGGTTTTTTTTAAATCATATCCTCATTGGGATTTCGTGCCACAAAATCTTAGGAGACCTGGGGCCTTCTATCTGTTCTATTCTATGTGTTTTATTTACCATTGGGATTAATTCAGTTATTTTGATTGATTATATTTTAGCCGGATATTCTGGCCATGGCCCATGTGCATAGACTGACTCCGTCTCCAGCCCTGATCTTCACCACATTCGTCTCCTTGCTAGTGCTCATCCCTGGAGATTTCCAAAGTATTGTTAACTATTTCAGGTAAGACATGCTCAGTTATTTATTTAATTTCCTTGACTTCCTTTGGTACTTACCATTTCTTTCATCATTAGTTTCACAGCTTGGTTTTTCTATGGAATTACACTGTCTGGACTTGTATATCTCAAAATCAAAAGGCCTGATCTACCTAGGCCTTACAAGGTTGGTGATATTATTCATTATTATACAGCTGTTCTAAAAGATAAGTTTTAAAAAATTACATAACTTTATGGGATTTTGTTTGTTCACAGGTTCCCATCATACTCCCAATAATAGTCATCATTGCTGCAGTCTTTCTTGTTCTGGCTCCTATTATTGACAGTCCTCAGATTGAATACCTCTATGTGGCCTTGTTCATCTTCAGTGGAGTTATCGTCTACATCCCATTTATTCATTACAAAGTATGTCCTGGCCTATTAACAAAACTCACTGTGTTCCTGCAGTTGTTCCTAGAAGTAGCACCAGCAGAAAAAAACATATGATTTGCTCTACAGAAATTACAGCAGTAATTAAATTAGTCATTTTCATTTGCTATGGGCTAGTTTAGTTTTGTCTGTACCATTATGTAATTCAGAGTTAGGTTTTTCTATTTATTTTTGGAATGTTTTACCTCATTTCTTATTTAGTTTTTCCATTCAAGTATATTGAGACATCAGTGCTGCATATCTGTTTAGTGCAAAATGTATTATATAGATACAATGTGGTATGTTGTTTGTCATTTTCAATATTCACAGTCTCTCTACAATTATGTAGTAATTGTATAGTACATAAAGAGTTGTTTCTGGTTAATTAAATTTACACTGTTTAATAAAACAAAAATAATATGTAAACAGCAAATATTTTCCCGATTGAGGCCAAATTACCAGACCTTTTAGGTAGACTACATCAAGATCAAAGTACTCACCTGCAAACCTAAGCTAATGAATGTGCTCTTTTTTACATTGCAAACAGGATATATTTTGTGTTATAACCTTAGTAATGAGTACATCACAAATTGTTGTTCATTCACTACAGTATATTAAAGGAACAGTGAGTTTAGCTGAGGGATGTGGTTAAATAGGTCTAAGTGTGAAAGCCATTTATGTTTTTGTGACTCTATAAACCTCAGGGGCCCTTGGCTTGTATTACCTTTTAACTAAATACCGAAGGTTAATACCTTGTATGATAACAACAACAATACTTCTGATATGGTGAATGATTTAAGAAAGGCACCCACAGATGAGGAAGTTATAGTAAAAGGTCAGTGACCCAATATAAGTATCTGGGCACAATCAGTGACTCTGGTCTAAACTTGAATGCCAACTGTGAGGCAGTTTGTATTCTGCACTCTTCTCCTTTAATGTTAATTTTATGATGATTATTTATGTTTTCATTTGTTTGTATTGTGATTTTAATGTCTTTCTTATTCTGTAAAGCACTTTGAATTACTTTGTCTACGAATTGTGCTATATAAATAAGCTTGCCTTGCTAGTGTGCAAGAAGGGACACCAGCTCCTGCACTGCCTCAGGAAATGTGCTGCTTTTTAATTTGGACAAGATTATAATGTCCTTATTTTATTCTCCCCTTACTGAGTTCATTTTAGCCTTCTGTTTGTTGCTGGTTTGAAAGTGTGTCAGTTGAGAACAAAAACGTACTTTCTCAGATTGTGAAATGGACACAGCGTGGCGGGGAGCCTACCAGCCAACTGCAGAGACTAAGCTCCAGTATTGTGACCAGAGCCACCACTAACCTCCCATCAGGCCAACAACTGATTGCACCAAAATGCAGGACCAAAACATTCACTTTTGCCCTGAGAGTAATGTCCTTTTAAACAAGATCACTCAATGCAACTGAGAGCATTTATCCAGTTTGTATTCATTGAGTGTGTGCCATATATGTCTGTGTAATCCCTCAGTCGTTCAGGTGTGTTTGTTAGCTAGGTCTATTGAACTACACTACTTGTGAACTGTGCCTGAGTCATATTTTCAATAATCATTCAGGCCTCTTTTTTGTATCTAATATTTCAACCAAAATAAGCAAGAAACTCAAACATGTGATACATTTTTTCTTACATTTATGTTTCAAATTGATATATCAAAATTTAAGTTTTTTTCCTATTCACCTACAATGTCCTGCCTTCAGTTGTAGGCAGGGCCGGCCCAGCCTATAAGCGAACTAAGCGGCCGCTTAGGGCCCCGAGGCCTCAAGAGGGCCCCCAATCTGGCAACCCCTCACAATATACATTGCATTTAGTGAGCGCGCACTACGCGCTACTGACGCATCTCCGCTGTAGCGCAGTAGGCGCACTCTGTAGTGCACACATGTTGTATTTGTATTGACAATCTGGCAACCAACTGAATGAGGCTGCACCTGATCTTGCGATGATTGGCCAACTTTATTGTCAGCGAGCACGAGCCGTGTGGAATAAACAAATGCACAATACAACGGCCCTGTGCCCGACTGTTCGAGTTCGTTTCATTTTCATCGTCTTCATCTTGTCGAAACGAAGCTACCCGTCGGGAGAAGCGTAAATAGAAGGAAAAAGAAAAAGAGAAGAAACATCAATCTAGAGGTAATGTTGTGTGAATCTTATAAAGAGGGTAATGCAATTGTTAATGTGACAAGTTACGTTATCATCATTTTAATTCACGATGTCGCCACCCACCGCTATCTCTAGTATATCAACATGCTATTAGCACTTAGCATCGCAGCGGCAGGTGTAGTAACAGGAGTCGGAGCCCAGCGCAGGTGGTGTGTGTTTGTGACCGACCGCGCAGCCTTCTTTCCAGTAGTGAAAGTCATGTGTCATTATGAACATAACATTTTCATTATCGTGTTTTTCCTGCCTGTAAATGACGTGTGTGTAGTATATTGTTGTTAGCCAGTTGGCGGGAAATCTGCTGTTGTGCATCTCTTCACATTAAACCCAGGCTCTGGCCCGCGGTGCTGTCAGTGCTGAACGGTGCATGTGCCGAATTGGGACACGGGTCTCACTGTCTCTGCGGGGTTTGGTGCTCGGTCCTCGGCTAAATTATCGAGAGCCTGAGCATGGAGCTAACGGGAGTCCCCGTTTTTCACATTTGTAGAAGAGCTGAGCAGCATAATAGAGCCACGGTTAGTAACAGTCTTATTCAATGCGTTTTATAAACTATATAAACTATTATATAATTATAATCCCTATCCCTAAACATTTAACTCTTAAAATGAATGCAGATTCATAGATACAAGACTCATTGCCTATGATCCAGAGGCTGTAAAGTGTTGGGCCATGTGGCTCGTGACAGCAGAAACTTTATTTAGGTGGAGCCTTTAATATTTGCCTCTTCCTGCATCTATCTTTTTATTTATTTTTTTTTTGTATAAACTGTCCTTTTTATTGTTATATGAGTGCTAAAAATAAATAACGTAATAGTCACAAATAATGGCAAAGTGTCTGTGATGGAGCCTATAATTATTTCATTTCATCATTATTGCCATTATTCAGGGATTTGGATTTACATTTAGTCTGACTGTGTTTTATATGTTTTCTTTAGACAAGTTCTTTGCCATTGGAGATGAAGTGACATCCACATCTCAAGATGCTGCTGAAGATGCTGAAGCTGGTAATGCCAGTGATAATAACTTATTACTTAAGCTATTTATCAATTTATCAGAGTGTACACATTAGTAACTTTTAAATATTAATTCTGGTAGCAGTTGAAGCATCTCCCAATCCTTCAGGTGAAGCTGATGCCACTGTTGTTGGTGAGTAAAGTAACATGTATTTTATGCTGTTTTTATGTTCACAATGACCACACACTTTACAGAGTTAGGAGTGTTTTGTTATTTTTATTTCTGAATGAGCAATCATTGTGTAATTGGTGACATGTTTTTTTTTTCTTTTTTGATAGCTGCAGAATAAATCCCCATTACTCCTTCTCTAGAGGATAGCAGAGTTGCTGATGGTAGGTTAAAATTAGTAATCAAATGGAATTTCAAACTTGTAACAATGTGTTTCAAATAGTGTTACTTGCTATTGTTAAAATTATGTATCTTTTGTGGGACATGAAAAGAGACGCAGCCTTCAGGTTCAGCATGTCCACCATGTCCACTCGATCCTGCACTGTGGCCAAATAAACTACTAAATAAAATGCCCTAAGCAGAGTTTGCCTTGGGGGCCCTCACCACATCGGCAACACAAATCCCACATTGCATCTTGATACTGCACAGATCTCTACAGATTACAGGCTGTATAAATAACACACCATGGAAATCAGAATCTTAAGTCAGACACAGTAACGTATCAAATAGGTGGTGCATTATAATGTGGCCCTATTGGCTAAAGTGAGAACATACGCACAGGTTGGAAAAGCTATGATAGATATTTTTTATTAAAAAAACAGCTGTTTTACTCTATCAGTTTTAACATACGACCCACTAAATATACCTTTTCCTTTATATATTTGTTTGATATGATAAACACTGCCAAGAGTAAGTGACTGAAGATTGATAGATTAGTATACATAATTTATGACAAAATTGGCTATAACACTGAGTCAAACTGTGTTGATATAACAAAAAACATTGGGCTATGTGTTGAATACCATATTGTATTTATTTACATTAATATCAAGTATTGTGTTTCTGTCAATGAAATCATCTATTAGTCTATTGATTGTAATTGATCATCACTTAATACAATTCACATTAGATGGTGCCAAACCACTTTTCAAACAAAAGAATAAACATAGAAAACATATTCTATTCATTATTTTATGCAACAAGATGCATCATCATAACCAAACACACAAGTAAAGGTCCAACAGGCAGAATAAGAAAGTGCTTCAGTCCAAAGTGACCAGACATGACAGTGCTATAAAGTGAAGTACTAAATAAAAGATTGCGCTCACAATAAACTTAAAACACTTCTGACAATAAAAATACAAATAAATAAAATACTAATGTAATAGCTTATGCCTTGTCATAGTGTAAAATAAATAACAATCAGTCGTCCAGGTTTGTATGAATCAGACAGAAGTTTCCTGTAATTATGCCTGTCGACAAACTCAATATAACAACATCACAAATTCAAGTAAATATAAGTAACACTGCAAAGCTAATTCAATTATGGTTGTTTGAAGTGGTCCTCTCCGCACTAAATCGCTTCTTATTCGGTCCGATAGTTTATTTGGCCACAGTGCAGGATCGAGTGGACATGGTGGACATGCTGAACCTGAAGGCTGCTTCTCTTTTCATGTCCCACAAAAGATACATAATTTTAACAATAGCAAGTAACACTATTTGAAACACACTGTTACAAGTTTGAAATTCCATTTGATCACTAATTTTAACCTACCATCAGCAACTCTGCTATCCTCTAGAGAAGGAGTAATGGGGATTTATTCTGCAGCTATCAAAAAAAAAAAAAAAAAAAACATGTCACCAATTACACAATGATTGCTCATTCAGAAATAAAAATAACAAAACACTCCTAACTCTGTAAAGTGTGTGGTCATTGTGAACATAAAAACAGCATAAAATACATGTTACTTTACTCACCAACAACAGTGGCATCAGCTTCACCTGAAGGATTGGGAGGTGCTTCAACTGCTACCAGAATTAATATTTAAAAGTTACTAATGTGTACACTCTGATAAATTGATAAATAGCTTAAGTAATAAGTTATTATCACTGGCATTACCAGCTTCAGCATCTTCAGCAGCATCTTGAGATGTGGATGTCACTTCATCTCCAATGGCAAAGAACTTGTCTAAAGAAAACATATAAAACACAGTCAGACTAAATATAAATCCAAATCCCTGAATAATGGCAATAATGATGAAATGAAATAATTATAGGCTTCATCACAGACACTTTGCCATTATTTGTGACTATTACGTTATTTATTTTTAGCACTCATATAACAATAAAAAGGACAGTTTATACAAAAAAATAAATAAAAAGATAGATGCAGGAAGAGGCAAATATTAAAGGCTCCACCTAAATAAAGTTTCTGCTGTCACGAGCCACATGGCCCAACACTTTACAGCCTCTGGATCATAGGCAATGAGTCTTGTATCTATGAATCTGCATTCATTTTAAGAGTTAAATGTTTAGGGATAGGGATTATAATTATATAATAGTTATATATAGTTTATAAAAGGCATTGAATAAGACTGTTACTAACCGTGGCTCTATTATGCTGCTCAGCTCTTCTACAAATGTGAAAAACGGGACTCCCGTTAGCTCCATGCTCAGGCTCTCGATAATTTAGCCGAGGACCGAGCACCAAACCCCGCAGAGTCAGTGAGACCGTGTCCCAATTCGGCACATGCACCGTTCAGCACTGACAGCACCGCGGGCCAGAGCCTGGGTTTAATGTGAAGAGATGCACAACAGCAGATTTCCCGCCAACTGGCTAACAACAATATACTACACACACGTCATTTACAGGCAGGAAACACGATAATGAAAATGTTATGTTCATAATGACACATGACTTTCACTACTGGAAAGAAGGCTGCGCGGTCGGTCACAAACACAACACCACCTGCGCTGGGCTCCGACTCCTGTTACTACACCTGCCGCTGCGATGCTAAGTGCTAATAGCATGTTGATATACTAGAGATAGCGGTGGGTGGCGACATCGTGAATTAAAATGATGATAACGTAACTTGTCACATTAACAATTGCATTACCCTCTTTATAAGATTCACACAACATTACCTCTAGATTGATGTTTCTTCTCTTTTTCTTTTTCCTTCTATTTACGCTTCTCCCGACGGGTAGCTTCGTTTCGACAAGATGAAGACGATGAAAATGAAACGAACTCGAACAGTCGGGCACAGGGCCGTTGTATTGTGCATTTGTTTATTCCACACGGCTCGTGCTCGCTGACAAAGTTGGCCAATCATCGCAAGATCAGGTGCAGCCTCATTCAGTTGGTTGCCAGATTTTCAATACAAATACATCATGTGTGCACTACAGAGTGCGCCTACTGCGCTACAGCGGAGATGCGTCAGTAGCGCGTAGTGCACGCTCACTAAATGCAACGTATATTGTGAGGGGTTGCCAGATTGGGGGCCCTCTTGAGGCCTCGGGGCCCTAAGCGGCCGCTTAGTTCGCTTATAGGCTGGGCCGGCCCTGACTGCACACAATGTGTAATGACAATAAAGTTCAAAAGTTTAATCTAATCTCTACGGTAAGTCCTGTACTGTAAGTGAGCGGCATCATCAACACAAAATCTAGTTTAGATTAAAAAGGAAGTTCAAACCTCAAAATGTGTGAAAGTGAGGCATTAGTTAATCAATGATATACTCATTGAACCTCAGTCTTGTCCCTCATTGGTGGAATTAAAAAAGGCAAGTGGGCCAAGTACAGCTCTTTCGATATATGGAGTATGTGCTTATCAGTGACCACAAAATGTCATGGGCATGGTAAAGTGTAATGATTGATGAATAACTACCATTTTACAATGTTTCTTCTTTAGATTTTGACGCCTGCCGTACAATACGCATTTCCTTTTAGCGGATCATTAAGAGAGTCATGGAGAAACAGCCAAAAGGCCTCAAAATAAAGCGTGAGATAGGGTTGATTGGTGGAATATCAATCGTTGCGGGGACTATGATTGGATCTGGTATCTTCATGTCTCCACAGTTTGTATTGAGCTATGTGGGAAGTCCTGGAGCCAGTCTGTTGATATGGGCCCTGTCTGGAGTTTTGTCCATGTTTGCAGCACTTTGCTATACAGAACTTGGGACAATCATCACTGAATCCGGAGGGGACTATATTTATATCCTAAGAATCTACGGCTCGCTTCCTGCTTTTTTTGCAGCACTAAATTTGATCGTGCTTTCAAAACCTTTTGGGCTTGCTGCAATGTCCATCAGCATTTCAGAGTATGCCCTGGTACCATTCTTCCCAGGCTGTGCCCCTCCTCAGTTTGTGGTCAAATGTGCAGCCGCTGGGGCCATTCTGCTAGTTGCCATAGTGAACTGTCTAAATGTCCGCCTTGCCATCAGAGTTCAAGTGGTCTTCCTAGTAGCTAAAGTGCTGGCTTTGACTATAATTGTGATCGGAGGGATAGTGGCAGTGGCACAGGACAGCAGGATCATTGTGGATAATCTAAGGGTTGAAAACTCCTTTGTTGGTACTGGGACTTCAGTGAGCACTTTTGGAATGGCCTTTTACCAAGGACTCTGGTCTTTTGCTGGATGGTACAACCTTAATTTTGTCACTGAGGAGTTGAAAAGACCAGAGGTAAGATACAAAGAGAACCATATGCAGCTCCTTTTTCCTCCTTTGTCTTTTTTTTTTTTTTTTTTTAATCAAGTAAACGTTAATTTTCCTTAGTGATGTTCTTATCTGGATCCATAATCCTGGTTTAAACCTGATTTTGTCCTGGTTTAGTTTTTAGTCATGGTTCATCTAATTTAGGGTCTAGTTTAGTCTTTCTTCAGGTTTTGGCTTATCCTCGGTTTAGCCCTCATTGTGTACTCATTCACAGCTAACGGATTATAATAAAATCAAAATTGGTTGAGGCTCTATATAGACAAATAAGTATTTATGGGAAGAATTGGCACTTTGGACCCAAAAGGTTGCAGACCCCTGATTTATAGGAGGAAGTGTAAAATTGCACTTAAACTACAGGATCAGCAAATTGGAATGAGCTATATATCTGGGCTTATATTTATTTATTTATTTTATATATATATATACACATATTTTTTAAGCAGTCATCTCTGTGTACCAATTTACCACTCCCAGCTTTTCCATGCAACAAATTACTTTATCTGTTAGTAATTTTATGGTTATTGGCCACAGAAGTAGGTCAAATATTTGGTATCAGTATTGACTCCACTAAAAAAAATTAATTAAAGTAATAATAATAATGATAATAATAATAATAAAAAAGACTAACTGTACATTGTTTGCTTTAGGTCAATCTTCCCAGAGCTATTGTTATTGGAGTTTCCCTGGTGACTGTATTATATCTACTGGTCAATGTGAGCTATCTCTCAGTAATGACACCCAATGAACTCATCTCATCCAATGCCGTGGCAGTTACATGGGGGTAAGAAATAAAATACATCCATTCATACATTATAGGGCTGCACGATATTGGGAAAAATGTAACGATGATTTTTTATATATTGTGTTTAAATTTGAAATATGCATAAATCTGTTCAAAATGCATATTGTAAACAATTCATGGAGCATTCATATTTAAGAGAAGACTGAAATATGAACTGATAAACTAAAAGGAGAATCACATGAATATCAGAACACATTTGTAGTGGTCTAAAGTACAGATAAAAAAGATATTTCTGAGATATTTCCAAGACTGAGTATTTTGTTATTTGTAGAGAGGATTTGATAATTGTGTAACTCAAATTGCGATTTCAGTTTATTGGTTTACTGTGCAGCCCTAATACAGTAGTGTGTAATTTTTATTGGTACTATTACATGTTGACCTTGTAGGAACAAGGTGTTGGGGAGCTGGGGGTGGATCATGTCCGTGGCTGCTGCCCTGTCTGCATTTGGATCTTTGAATGGGTCATTATTCACAGGTGGCCGAATTATCTTTGTGGCTGCCAGAGAAGGACATTTGGTAAGAAACATTGTGGGATTGAAACAAAACTTGACAAATCTGATCCAGGGCATATTCTTCTAGCCTGATATCCTGTCCATGGCCCATGTGCATAGACTCACTCCTTCTCCATCCCTTATCTTCACCACCACCATCGCTTTAGTAGTACTCATGTCTGGAGATTTTGAAACTATTGTGAACTACTCAAGGTGAGGTAGATAAAGTATTATCTATGGTTATATCTGTTTAAGTATTTATAGTGTTTGTTACATACATCTTCAATTTTCTCTTTTTCAAGCTTCACATCGTGGTTCTTTTATGCCGTCACAGTGTCAGGAGTAATCTGTCTCAGAATTAAGAAGCCAGATCTCCCCAGACCATATAAAGTTAGTATTTAAAGGTGCACTTTGTATCTTATTTTAGGGGATCCACCACCTGCTTGGTTCCATGTAGATATTACTGATTTGCCTGAAATGCTCCACAGTATGGCATTGAGCTGATCTATTCAGTGTGTTTCATTGCTAAATAAATACAATGAAAAACATGCATTCTCACTGTGAGCAGGGTTTCCTCTTCACAGATCTGAATTGTAACTTGGCCTGAAAGCGCCATCTGCTTGTCTCCATAAATAAGATTAATACTGTGGAATATTCAAGGAGACGAGCTGGTGGTGGACCCTCAACCAGAACACAGTGCACTTTTTTGATTATTTAACTTACTGAATACTGTCTAATACTGTCTCTTTTGGTGCAGGTTTTCATCTTACTACCTGTACTGGTCATAGGCGCATCCATCTTTCTTGTGTTGGTGCCTATTTTAGACAATCCACAAATAGAATATCTCTATGTGGCTTTATTCCTCTTAAGTGGAATTCTCATCTACATCCCATTTATTCATTACAACGTTTGCCCTGGTCTGACGACTAAACTCACTGTGCTTCTGCAGTTGTTTCTGGAAGTGGCACCAGCAGAGAAAAATGTCTAATTTCTTGCACTTGAAGTAATATTTCCAGTATGTGTTTACAAATGTTTGCTATTAGTATTAAATAAGTAATACAAATTAAGTTCTTCCATTTAATTTACGGGAGTCCTAACTGAATTAATCTATAATGTTGGTCATTTCACTGAATTAATCTGAGAAAATATCCAAATACATTTTTATTGTATTAAATAAATCATATTCACAAAGAGGATCTCACATTATACTGCCACCTTCACAGTGCAATTTGCAATTTTGTACATGACAAAAATACATTGTAAGCAGTGTAAGCATACTTTTGTACATAATGTCTGTACTCATAATACTTGCCTTGTCCAGTTGATTGCCAATGCCAATTCAGATTTTGTAAATAGTACGTTCAATGTCTACAAAAGCCCAGAAACCTAGATGTGTCAGTGTAAAACCAAATAATGGATGTCCTTTATTTATTTTATTCACCTCTTCCTGTCTTGCTTGCTGTACCATTTTTGGATCCATCCTCAGCACTCTTCTCTCCTGTGCTACTCACATTGTCCAGTGACATCTGGTGATACAAAGCGTATAGTCTTTCTGCATCTCTGTCTGCATCCTCCGCTCCCTCACAGCATTTGATCCATGAGAGTGGGATGGACTCAATGCCGTAGTGAGCTCCAGCGATAGCACCGGCCATGCAAGCAATAGTGTCCGTGTCGCCTCCTAGTGCAAGGCTGTAGGCAATTGTCCTCTCCAGGCCTCTGTAGCTCTGTGGTAAGCATTCCAGGGGTTTAAGACAGTGAAGGACGCAGAAGATAGCAGTGGGGACAGAGTGGAGGGCTGCAATGCCATTACCTGCAAGAAAAATAGAGAACAAAGTTTACATTTAAAAGTGATGTTCAAGTTAATTAGTATGCGTGTTTACATTGACAAAAGTTTGAATGAGCTTCAGTTGTCAGTTCAATATCTTTATAAATGAATCTATATCTTAACAGGAAATCTACAAACCGATCATCCTGATGATGTGAATTATGCTGTGAAAATTTAAAACTGGGTTAGTTGACTACTACCAGATTATACCCACGTACCCAGTTCTGAGATTACTTCCTCAATGCTGACGTTGCTCCTTTCCATCAGCTCCTTTACTCTATGAAGTCTTTCACAAAATGGCTTCTCTGCTTCCTTCAAACTGAACAAACAAACACACAATGTCAAAATCTGCTAGTTTCAACACAGAACTTCCAAACCTTTACTCACATTCTTGCATCCTTGCGTGCCACGTCTGTATCTTCCACTTCTTCCATCTCTGTGATCAGACTGTTGATGAACTGTTGAGGTGCCTCTAGTGCTCCTTGCAGAGAGAAGTGAACAGCAAGCGCTTGCAGGATTGCACCATTGTAACCCAAAGAACAAGAGTGTGTCAGCATGGCACCCAACTGGGCACACTGGACAGAGAAACAGACAAACTAAGGATCAACCAAAAGCAAAAAATATGCCATATCTTCAGAAATACTGCCTTCACCTACCCTTTTAACATCAGTCACACTGGAAAAAGCCAGTGCAAAGGGTGCAGCTCTCATTGCACCCCCATTTCCAAAAGAGCCCCGGCCGTTGAACTGGTCCCTTGCTGGCTGGAACACATCACTGAGCCGTTGACAGGACAGCTTCTTCAACACCTGGATGACCCCAGAACCATATCCACGACCGGGGGAGGCACTGTACTCCTTGGCAAACCTAGAGGAAAATGCATTTGAGAAGATTATAAAACATATCTAGAACAGTTTATGTGGACAAAGCAAAAAAGACTATGCAAAATGGGATGGCAGACTGAGCAGTTGGTACTATTATGTTGTTATTGTTGTTACCGGCGTGCCATATCCTGTTCATCAAAACCCGTTCTAGTGAGAAGCGACTGAACCACACAGCGCGCCATAGCAGTGTCATCGCTGTATTCAAGGACGCCTGTAATTGTAACAAAAACACAAATATTACAATGGCCGAAATGTGAGTGAGGAGCTGTTTATTCACTTATTTATATACCATTTCCTTTGGTCTCATCATCCAGTCCGCTCAGGTGCGCCAACACGCTTTCCATGGGCACCTCCTCTGCGCCCTCGAACTCTCCACCGATACAGTCCCCCAAGACTCCGGCCACCAGTGCGCCTCTGAACCGGGACAAAGACGCCGAGCCGCTCGCTGCCATCACTCTAGCTGCAGTAACAGCCATTCATATGCCACAAAGGAGTCGACAGCATGCACCGATAATTACTTTTCAAGCTAAATCAACACAAAAACCACAAAATCGTGGTTCTGTTTCTTATTGCAGCACAGCTTTAACACCGTTTCAGGCCACAACAAGGCGACTGTAGTTCCTCACGCCCACGAACAAATACCGTAAGTCCAGAATAAACTTGATATAATAATTTTTTTTTTTGTTATTGTGTCATTTTATTTGTCTAATAACAGTAGATCTTTGTACACATTGCTAAATATATGGCCATCAGCAAATCTTGTGCGTAAAACATTTTAAAAATATCTGCGTAGTGTTCTTCAAAGTTTCACAGTTGTGTTTTGTACAATTATTTTGGTTTTACGGTAAAACCACGTCTATATAGTTTGCCCCCTGCTGCCTTGGCGAAAAGAAAGATGCTAAAAACGTGTGCAGCCTAAAACCAGTGAAAAGTGCAACACGATGATTGAAAATTGTACAAGTTTTAATTCACCTCGTTTAATCTAACAACTACACTTAAACTTTACCAATAAAATCTTCGCCGTTAGCCGCTGTTTTTATTTGTGAATATTTCCAAATTTTCAGTTGATAAGCCACATACTTTGCAGCTTCAGTGAGTCGCCTGCGCACACAGCCAAGAGCCCGCAGTCCTTTGCGGTGGGTGGATTGTTTAGCGTCTGCGGCATAATTAAAACATGGCGGAGTCGGAGGACGATTTGAGGCTTAAGCGAATAAAGGTACAGGTAAAGCACACTATACTTTAGTATATAACCAGTTACCAGGTGTTATATAAAATGCATGTTGAGTTATGTATTGTGCAACCATCCAGTACTTATGAGTATCAGATCGGATGTCCAGATGTGGAAGTGCATGCTAGCTAAAGCTAACTAGGCTAAAGCTAACAACCAAACAGAGTTCATACATTTTGCTACCACCATCAAGGTCTAGTAGAGAATAAGCGATCAATTACAAACACACAACATGAAAGAAATACAAAGAATACATCATCAATTGCATCAGGATTTTAGTTTATTAAACAAACTGAGCTGTGTTGTGGACAAAAGAGTGTAATGAAGGTGTTAGCCTAATTGTTTCCATGCTCATATGGGCCTTTTTTGTGACCGAGTGTACATTACTGTTAACTTTAACTTTAAACGGATTTCAGTGCTTTGGTCAGCACCATTGTCAGCACTAAGAAGTCTCTTCACTGGATGGGAATTTTGTAAGATAACATGGAGGATGCATGTAAACACAGTGTAGCAATGCCTTTTTAATTTTTTTTTTTCCAAATTTGTATTTTTTTATTATGACATAGTGACTTTCCCTTTGCAGTGTGTATCTCTTGTAGTACAAAGTAATAGAGTAGTTCAATAAAATGGTTAACTTTGGTAATATGTGAACTATATGCACTAATAATATAACTGCACTTTGTATTTTCATATGCAGGAGCAAGATGAGCGCATGTCCAGAATGTTTGATGAAGTCATGGGCCTTGGAGACTTTGCAGACTCCTCCAGAGGTTCACTTTTGGACGAAGAGCCTTTGGCTTTGTCCAAAAGTGGGCAAGATGAGTCAAAGGTTGAGGAAAAAGACCAACAACTTGGAGAACAGGACAGCTGCAGCAGAAGAGAAGAAAAGATAGATGAGGATGTGGATGAGGTATTAAAAAGTGAGCTGTGTTATGGAGGAAAGAGTGTAATGCAGGTGTTAGCCTAATTGTTTCCATGCTCATATGAGCCTTTTTTATGACCGCGTACATCTCACAACTTTAACCGAATGGTGCTTTGATCAGCACCATTGTCACCACTAAGAAGTCTCTTCATTGGATGGGAATTTGGTAAAATGACATGGAGGATGCCTGTACACACAGCGTAGCATTGCCTTTTTTTAAATCCAAATTTGTATTTAATTGTGACATAGTGACTCAGTCATTTTGACCCTGTGCACATTTCTTTTTTCAGTGTATCTCTTATAGTACAAGTGATGGATGGTTAACTCTGGTAATATAAGTGAACTATATGCACCAATAATATAATTGCACTCTGTATTTTCATATGCAGGCGCAAGATGAGCGCATGTCCAAAATGTTTGATGAAGTCGTGGGCCTTGGAGGCTTTGCGGACTGCTCCAGAGGTTCACTTTTGGACGAAGAGCCTTTCTCTTCATCCAAAAGTGGTCAAGATGAGTCAAAAGTTGAGGAAAAAGACCAACAACTTGGTGAACAGGACAGCTGCAGCAGAAGAGAAGAAAAGATGGATGAGGATGTGGATGATGCGTTTCCCAGCATAGCATCCTTTTCGTCTGAACCTTCTTTTACTGCAGGAGCTAATGCAGAAAGTGGGGGAGCAGCCCTTGACAATGCGATGGATGCACCTCCACCAACTGGTGTTGAGGATGATGATGATGATGACTGGGACTTTACCTTTCCACTCAAAAGCAATCAGTCAAAAGGGGGCAAATCTGAAACCCAAAGTGAAACCTTCCCAGGGGATTCAAGAGAGGCAGAGGACAATGGGAGTAGTTCTGCATCTACATCTGCCTCTTCAGTGGCACGTGAAGATGAGAAGGGTCAAGGTGAGGCTAACTATATTTGGATTTGTTGTTGTGCTTGGATTAAAATCTACTAGTAGACACTATTCTATAATGATTATGTATTAATGAATATACATTTATATGAAATGAACTACTTTTGCACATGTATGTGAAATATTCTGATTGCTTTCAGGTGCTGCAGAACGAAGTTCAGAGACCGATGACAGCCAGGAGGAACCGGTGAGGACATGGCCAGATATTTTTTTTGAAAATTGAATACAAATTGAATACAATATAAATACTCGCTATTAAAAAATGTGACTGGTACTTAACATAAAAAAATATATATATTTTTGTGTCAAGTTGCATTACTTTACATTTACATATTTATTACAATTTAGTTTACCACAGATGCACAAAAAAAAACAATGTATTAATTTTGTCTTTTTGTAGCCACAGGGTGGTCCCCCAGAAAACATTAATCCACCTCTGTCTCCTAATGTAAACATCAAAGAAGAGCCTATTGATGAGGAGTATGATGCTGCACTGTTGCCTCAGAACTCCATCAAAGATATCAAAGAAGAACTAGAGCAGGAGGTGAGTATTGAATATAATATAAGATATTTATGGCCATGTTTTTCTTACTATACTTGTTTTTACTTAAGGAGGAGCTCAGGATCAGTTCAGTGTTTTCTGTAGGTGGAAGCAATGCTTTTGCACATCCATCTGGTGAGTTATTGAGCACATTTTAAGGGGTTAGACTATATCATCACTTTTAAATCATGATAAATTTTTGCTGTGTTACATTTTTAGTGGCAGCACCAGTGGCAGCCCCAGTGGCAGCCCCAGTGGCAGCCCCAGTGGCAGCACCAGTTCCAGCACCAGTTCAAGCACCAGTTCCAGCATCAGTTCCAGCATTGACTCAACCTGCTCCAACCACAATTTTTCTTCCTGGGAGAGGTACAGTGCCCCAGGCCATGGCTCCTGCCTCTATCAGGGCACCTGCCCCAATTCTGAATACTGTACCTGCTGCCCCAGCAATGCCCCCCCGTCTTCCGCCACCACCAACTGTAGCTGGTGGTGTGCGCTGCAGTGGTTGTTCGAAGGTACTATTGTAATATAGTA
This sequence comes from Periophthalmus modestus, assembly GCA_019594935.1. Classification (NCBI taxonomy): domain Eukaryota; kingdom Metazoa; phylum Chordata; class Actinopteri; order Gobiiformes; family Gobiidae; genus Periophthalmus; species Periophthalmus modestus. The sequence continues at coordinate 10,118,878 of JAIEZT010000068.1, forward strand.
AATATAATATTGTCTCTAATCAATGCATTTTGTTGCATTTAATATGGTGAACTTTTATGTGTTCAGATTCTAATGAAAGGTCAAACAGCATTCCAAAGAAAAGGGTCAACACAACTCTTCTGCTCCACAGTCTGTCTGACTGGACACTTGCCTTTAGTCACCAAAAGCCGAACCTGTTTTCAATGTTACAAGTGAGTTCAGAATGATGTTATTAAAATTGACTGACTTGATGGAGTTTGGTTTAACATATTGGTGTGTGATATACTGATATACAGTTCTGGTGTTTTTAATGTTTCATTGCGATTTTCAGGGAGATTGCGAATCCAAGGGAGATGGTCACAATTTCAGCAGAAAACAACACATTAATGAACTTTTGTGGGCAGTTTTGTCTGTCTGAGTACAGAAGTAAAAAGAAAAAGACTGAAACAGACAAGTTTCTCGATAAGAAGCAAACCAAGTTACCTGAGAAACCTCTATGTAGTGTGTGCAAACTACCTAACAAGGTAACCTAAAACTTGATTTTGTTGTTTCATTTTTTTATTACGTTTGACTGACATTCTCTTTTCCAGATTGAGCATGAGGTTAATCATCAAGGCTCTCTATACAAGCTATGTAGCGATGCTTGCTTTGTGTCCTGGCGAAAGATGAAGCAGTTGGCTCTGAACTGCTGTGAAAGCTGTGGACTTTACTGCAACAGTAATTCTGGTTCCTGTCAAACACTAATGGTTGATAAGTCTGAACTGAATTTCTGTGGCCCAACTTGTATCAGCACCTACAAACAAGTATGGATTTTTGTCTTAGTTATCAGAAAATAGCAAAACAAACAAACACGGTTTAGATACATTTCTCCTTTATGCAGACCTGCAGAAAAACTGCTGAATGTGCCTGCTGCCATAAGTTGGCTGTAGTATCCTCAACTGTCATGGAAGTGGACCAAAAGGGAAAAGTTCAACTTTATTGTTCAACATTATGTGTTGAAAAAAGTCGACCACCAAAACACATGCTTAGTGGTAAATCAAGTTAGTAGTTACTCTTTCATGAATCTATTGTGAGAAAAAATAATTAATAAATTATTGTTTTTATTTTTGATTTTAGATACTGCTTTTCCTTGCAGTCATTGTAAGGTATTGGCTGTTCCGCAGTATCATCTTGCCATGGTGGATGGAACTATACGAAACTTTTGCTCACTTGACTGTGTTACTACATACAGGGTAAGACCAGTTTAAAGCTGCTACATTATTTGATTATTTGTTTTTATTGTTATAAATATTATTAATTACTCTGGTATTACAGAAATCTAAGCATGCAAACCTTCCAAATGGAACCTCAGCCCCCAAAGAATTGCCTGTAAAAGATAGCTCAAATCCTACGTCAAGCATTTCAACTTCTAAAGATGCATCGTCTCACAATATGAACCGCCCCCATCAGCCACCTATTGTACCTCCAGCTACTCACAAGTCAGAAATTCCCCCTGTCACAGAACCAGATCAAAATCTGACTAAATCAGACCTACATAAAGTCCAACTGTCTTGCGAAAACTGTAAAAATCTCTTTAGATCCAAACCACATTTATTGAGTCACCAGGTAGGTCCACTTGCAATGTATGTGCATTGCATGTTAACATACATTTTTTACTGTCTTTTCATGATTGTTACATAAGGAATTGTTATTTTCTTCAGGGCAGTATTTCAATATTCTGCAGCAGTGCATGCAATTTTGAGTATAAAACACAGAAGAATATTCTGGCGTTTTGTCGATATTGCAAGAAGGAAAACGTGCTCTATGAAAAGATAAGCTACAATGAAGAAGATGTGTCTTTCTGCAGCGAAAGTAAGATAACAATCACAAGTGAACACAGACTTTGCTTTAACTGTGGAATCCAACCTTATAAGGGTGCTTGTGCCATCTAGTGGTAGTGCCATCAAATAGTTTAAAACATTTACTGTGAAATAGTTTGTTCCATGTTGTGTTGGTGTTACTCTTACAATCCCTATTGCTTTCTTGTCTTTTAGATTGCAAACAACTTTTCCAACAATCCTTTTTGGATAATCCATGTAGCTACTGCTCTAGGTTTTCCAGTAAAAATGTGCAGAGTCATTACTGTGGCCAGATGAAAGGATTTTGTAAACCCTACTGCATGTCCAAGTATACTGTGCGTTACTATGGGGTGAGGCTCAACACAGAGGAGCATGGCACATTGTTGATAGAATAACATTGATGATTAACCTGTCCTTTTTATAAACAGATGGCTCGCTGTGACAATTGCAGGAAGCAGGGCTATATGACTGAAAACCTGCAGTGCATGGGCTCAGTGAGAAACTTCTGCAACTTGCCCTGCCTTCTTCAGTATTGCCACATGCATTTTGATAAAGGAACACACTCCTTAAGCAATGGGACAGGCCCAGTGCCTCCTAGACTCAATGGTAATTACGAACACGCCACTCACACACGTTGGGTTTCTGTACTTTGTGGACACATTATGTTGATTGATCCTAACCGTAACCATAATTACTAATTGCACAACCTTAACCTAAACGTAAATGTTTAAATATTAATTTATGAAAATTATTATTTATCTGTTAGAATTACAAAAATTTGGGTCGTATTTTCATTAAAATGAATTGCTAGAATAGATTCTCAGAGGACTGCATCTGGAGTTGTTACCACGTTGCGCACATGTGCCTTAGAAGAAGGGAAAGGCCGCTCTTGTATTTTGACTCATGGTTGGTTTGTGCGTTGTCCACAGGCCTCAGACACACACACACGCCATACTTACAGGTGGCATGAGTAATGCCAATTTGAAAATGTTAATCACTTTTGCTTGTATAGGAGCTCCTGCTCTGTCTGATGAAAATATCAAGAACTTTGACCACGTACGTATCTATTGTGTATAGTCTTTTCAAATTGTGCAAAATTGTTAATATTTTGTTTTCACTATCTATAAAGGCCAGTACCCAGACTGTTGGCCCACATGTGCCTATGCCTCGCCGGCGGCTAATGAAAAATAAGACCATTCTCTGTCGGCCAATCACTATGGACCAAGAGATTTCATGCCAACTGCTGTGCCCCTCTGATTCTACAGGTAATTATAATAGAAAGTAAATATGGAAGTAAAAATTCAGCAGTGTTTTTAAATCGTGCATGTGATGCCCAAGATCGTGCATGCTATGTTAAAGATTGTCTGTTGACTTGATATGTACACTGCCTGGCCAAAAAAAAAAAAGTCGGCACCAAAAAAAAAAGATCACACAGCCTTTAGCTTTGATTAAGGCACACATTCATTGTGGCATAGTTTCACTAAGCTTTTGTAATGTCACAAGATTTATTTCCATCCAGTGTTGCATGATTTTTTCACCAAGATCTTGCATTGATGCTGGTTGAGTCTGAGTCTCCTCCATCACATCCCAAAGATTCTCAATGGGGTTAAGGTCTGAACTCTGGTGGCCAATCCATGTGTGAAAATGATGTCTCATGCTCCCTGAACCACTCTTTCACAGTTTGAGCCCGATGAATCCTGGCATTGTCATCTTGGAATATGCCCATGCCATCAGGGAAGTAAAAATCCATTGATGGAATAACCTGGTCATTCAGTATATTCAGGTAGTCATCTGACCTCATTCTTTGAGCACAGACTGTTGCTGAACCTAGACCTGACTCATACCTATTTGCTTAGTTAAATCCAGGTGGCGACAGTTTTTTTTTTGCCAGGCAGTGTACTTGTCAATCCACTTTCCCCTGTATTTAAACTGTAGAAAGTAATTCATTAAAAAACTAACTTGTAAGGCTTTCTTAGTGTATATTGGTCTGCTCATCACTCAGTATGACTCACAAGCAGCGTTTTACCAATTGTACCAGCTCCACTCGATAGCCAGCTGTCCACGAAGTCCACGGCAGAAGTGTCTACCTCTACACCAGCGTCGCCAAGTCTTCAGGAAGATACTCAAACATGCACGGGTCTGCCTGCACGCCTTTCTGGACGCCATTTTCTAGGCACAAGAGATGCTACTACCCCCTGCAAGGTTTGCTCAGCTCAGCCTGCCACTTGTAAGAGAAAGAGAACTGAAGAGGAACCAGAGGAGAGCAAGAGACAGAAGCTTGAAGAAAATGTCCTCAAGGAGAATTTGGAGAATGAAAACAAGGAGGAGAAAGACTGTGATGTGAAAGTACTAAAGGGACAAACCACATATTATTGCAAGACATGTCCGGGAGAGCCCAGCCTCTGCCCAGTGCCATGTTTTGAAATCTACCACACAAGACTAATCTACAGAGCAGTCCATGAACTGGAAACACATGAGGAGCCTTCAGACTAACAGATGATATTATAGGTGTGTTCCCCTAACATTTGAATGGCAACCTCAGTTTTGAGCTCAGAGACTGGTTCGTCATCCCTGTAGGTTTTATTTTTCTTCACATTCTGATCCTTGAATTTGCCTTAATTCCACCATGAACACAGCTAACTAAAGTGTTTATTCAGGTGTTGTACTCATGACTAATTGTAAAGTATTGAAACTTTGCTCCAAGAAAAAGTTTCAATTCTCAAAACAAACCTGAGGCCAGCCATACATCTTCGGGTGTATGATATCCTGTTTGTGGTTCATTGAATTTTGTGAAAATGTTCTCATTATACCTAAATTTTAAAGTGAAAGAAACTGGTTGTATTGACTCATGTCTTTCTCTGAACAAACAAGAGCTGATCTGTGCAATTTTAACTATGTCTTGAGCAGTCACAACACTTAATGGCATTCCCTCACTCCAAATGAAAATACCTGCAATTTAAAATAAACACACAGTGCTCATTTTATTGTATTGTGTTATGTTCTTTAAAATAAAATATGTTTATATTTGTATTGGAATCTCCAATTAACTATTGAATATAATCTGACATTTCTGTAATGTTTGACATCATCCTTGCACTGTACAATATAAGAAGGACCACACGGTAAAATGTATAAAATGTTACCTTAAATTACATTTTTGTTTTGGTCACACCACCAATTCTCCCAATGAATGCTTGGAGCAGAGTGTTTCTGAGCCTTGTCCATTTTATCATGTAGGTGTTTATTTTTATGTGGGTTTCTTTTTACATAGTATGAAAATGAATTTGTGTGAGGTGAAAAATATTGAACCTGTTTTTGTTTTTTGCAGAAAATAAAATGAATATATTTGACATGGACTTGGTGTTTGAGCTAAAAATGCAATGATACAATTATGTTTATATATGAGAATTTATTTTAGGTAATATACTTCACACCATTTGAACAGATCTGCCTTGATCACATTGTTCACAGTGACTTAGAATATGTCAGCATTTATCATAGCTCAATAGTTCAATCAGAAGTTGCATTAAATCAAATTATAATGATTTTTTACCCCAACGTATTGAGTATTGTAATATTATGTAATGTATTCCGTTATAATAAATGTTTTAGTTAAAAAAGATCAAAAGGAATTTGCGTTGTAATCGAGTTCAAAGCTGGTCACCTGGAGCAGGCTTTAGTCTAAATCACTTCCTTTGAAACACTCCTGGACAAATGAGAGTTTACAGTGTTAAGGATGTTGTACTGCAATTAAAATACCAATTTCATATACATAAAACTTGAACTACTCTGTGTATTCCAAATTTCCTCTATAAATAAAGCATAAAATACTTGTGATGCATACATGGCTCACAAAAACATAATTTAAACATTAACAATTATTTTCTAGATGTTCTGCCTCCACCCCCAACAGAAGAGGAGAACGTGAAGTATGTGATGATCCCAGTCCCTGTACCAGTCTTCATCCCTGTACCTCTGAACATGTACTCTCAGCACACCCCTGTCCCAATGCAAATGCCCGTGCCAGTAAGTCTGCCCTCCGATCGACAAAGTTACGTTAGGAGTTAGGAGCACTAAAATAGAGTATTAAAAGTAGAGTTATATAACTTTTCTTTTCATCCCCATGGTGACCACCATGGTGATGTCCTCCTTGACTCCTTAGTGATAGATATGCTTAATGCAATACTGTGGAAGACTTCTGGCAATCTCTAAGCACACACATGACATAGTGCATCTTTAAGTAAAAGGTACCTGTTCTTAATATAATGTTGTTGTTTTTTTAATGGATAATATCTATAGCATACACTAAAACTAAAAATACATTTATAATGCAATTCTTCAAAAAAATGAAAAAGTAAATAGAAAGTAATTTGGTTAATTTTATATTTGTAATAGCTTCTAGCCACAGTGTTTTTTCTCCTTGTTCTTCTCAGGTTCCAGTGCCCATGGTTGTTCCTCCACTGAAAAAAGAAATGACAGATTCTGCTGTCCAGTTTGAGGGGGTGTCCACAAGAGACAAAACACCCTCTTCTAACACAGGTGCAAAATTATTTATATGAATCTATGTACTGCACTTCAACTTCTGATTACAACATTTGTGTGCTTCAGATGAGAATGGAAATTGTGATAAACCAGAGCCACACTACAGCAGTACCAGTCCTGTTGTTGACAATATGAATGAGCATGAAGAAACCACCACTACAAGCGACTTTGCTTTAAGCAATTTAGAATTTGAAAATCCCTCATCATCTGTCATGGACTTAGAGTTGGATTTTCCATTTGGTGAGCACTTCGTTTTAATACGCTTGTGTGCATACTTCCAGATTTGAATTTGAATGGCAAAGTAGTTAAATTTCTTTGTTAAGCACTAGATCAGAAAGATTTTGCTCGGCGAGGAGTCAAGAGGAAAAGGGTTGGACTTATGCCCTTGACCATGACCTACAGTATATGATATGATGGCTTTTATTTTATATAGTATTACTATATATATACTTTCTGTCTACTTTTAGTATGCTTCAGGAAGTGGCAATACAGTTTTGTCTCCGCCTATAAAGTTTAACCATGTATATGGGATCAATGCCTGGAAAATCTGGGCCAGACAGCGCAACAAAATCAACCAAATGGTCACACCTTTTTAAAAAAATATATATTTTTTAAATATATATAAAGTCAGCTGGCCTTTAATGTTAGGTTTTGTGGTTTACTCTTTTAGAAAGCCCTTTGCACATTGAAGAGGACATTTTTCTTTGCGACTCTAATCACCTGAGCTTGGCACTGTGTTGCTTCATCAGAGAAGTACGGAGGCCCAATGGGGACCTATACAATCCAGACAGCATCTTCTACCTGTGTCTGAGTTTACAACAGGTGAACATCCCAAGACTACCTGCAGTGCATAACAGCTACTTCCCGCTTTTTTCCTCTAACGTGTTTTTTTTTTCATTTTTCAACAGTATTTATTAATGAAAGGCCGGATAGAAAACATCTTTAATGACCAGCTGGATAGTGAGTTTGTCTCTGAGATTACAGACATGCTCAAGCATTGGAAGCCCAGCGGTAAGCAAGCTCATGTTTAGTTAGAGATGGGCAATATGAGAACAAAATTTCACCAGGATCAGACCCTAGTATGATTTCTTTGTTTAATGCAATTGTACAACACACAACCTTTTCCCACCTACTGCTATGCATGGGTTGTAGCTTTAGTTATATGCAACATTTTGACCTTCTTTGGCAAAGGTCCAAATTTTTCATAATTCTGAAACCCATGGACTGGTTAGCCTCTATCATGCTGATGAAAAGTTTGGTTTTGCACAATAAAACGGACAACTGTACATGACCATGAGAAAGAAAAGCATATGTGTCTTTTTATATAGTGTATGTAAACTTCAGGCTTCAAGATGTATATATTTTTTGCCATATTGCCTGCTTTCTTTTGGTACTTAAAAACAAGGTAAACTTGAAATTACTTTCAACAGGTGCAATGATTCCCTCTCGTGTTGAAGAGTCCTTTCTCTGGGAGTGTAAGCAGCTTGGGGATTATTCTCCATTAGTCCTACTGAACACACTGTTGTTTTTCTTCACCAAACACTTTGGTCTTGTTACTGTGGACGACCATGCAAGCCTTTCATTCACCGATGTCAGCCTATGCTCCAAACCTTGCAGCCAAGCGGGCAGTCTCCTACCTCCAATTTACCAGAAGAAGAGGGCCCATACTGGATAAAACTGGTGTGTATTACTAAGATTGACATTAAGTATGGTATGTTACACTTAACTTACTTTTTGGTTTTATTTAAAGAGGAGGGAAAACAAGAAAAAGAAGAAACAAAAGAGTTGCTTGAAAATATTGATAATCCTCTTCATTGTCCCGTCAGATTGTACAAGTTCTACCTCTCACAATGGTAAGTGTCATATTTAAACTTAAATAAATGCACCAGTGTAGTAAATGTAATTGTTAATTTTTTGTGTTTAACCCTAAGTCTTCAAATGTACTATAGCCCGGAGATATTACATCATAGTTGGGGTCTATTTTACATGCAGTCTGAGCCAACTGTCCACACAGACAGGTCAGACAAACAATTTTTGCATAATATTTCATTTTTCTGTGACTTCAGTGAGTTTAATTCTCTCTCTCTTTGTTTGTGCAGCACTGTTTGGTACACATGTCAACCGTTAGACAGAAACATACTACAGAGCATGCTCACACGTATACTGGCAGTCCGAGAGGTTCACCAGCAACTACATAAACAACAATAGATAACCGTCTTTTCAAAAGAGATTTTCCTTTTATTCTGTATTTTGGAGCAGTGTTAACTGCATTTTTGAATAGTACTATTTATGAAGTGTATCTTTATAAACTTCCCTTCTTACTACGTGCCACTCATACCATAATTGCTGGTATAAATATTTATATACATGAACTAGATATTAAATATCCCATTGATTTGTCATCTCAAGAGATATAAATATATTATGTGCATATGGAACAGTATTATATATGAGAGTTATAGATGTAGTTTAAAAGTAAATCATGTGCAGAATTATTTTACATGGTTAGACCCAACATTGCCTTGAGGTTTTGCTTTGTTTTCATGTTTTTGTTCTGAATCATGTGAATGCTGTTATACAGGAATGTCATTCAAATTTTACTGAAAAGGTGTATTGTTTGTACCTCAACATGTTTTGGATGCTTTTGAAGAGTCACACAATGTTCGTCAAGTACAAAACTTGCATTACTTCAGCTCCATCAGTCGTCACTGTACTTGTTCATGTCCGTACAAAAATAGAGATACATACACTGGTTGTCTTATTGTCTTTACAGAATATGGTTCAACTTTACACACAAAATACAGCAATGCTGGTGAAGATAACTGCAGCATGGACTATGTGATATTCAAAGTACATTCTGTGAATTGTATATAAAGCCTTTTATATGTAGTGTTGAGTTTAACTTAATATGTTACCTTTTTTTTTTTTGTTTATTTGAGATGTTTTTGCATTCATTTATCAAGATGCTCAGTTTCATGATAGTTTATTCAAATGAGTGAGCAGCAAGTTTCCAATGTAAAAATAGTACAAAGAAATTGACCTTTGATGCATATACCATGACTGCGTTATATAATTTAACAGTTTAAGTCACATCTTTGGAAATATAAAATTCAGTATTTTGAAGTTAAACACAGGACACTACAAGAGTTTAAAAGATTGATGCAGAAAGACTTAGTACAGAAGAAGAAAACATTTAAAAATAAAAGCTGAAAGAAAGCATTGCAGCTCATCAAGGCTGGACATCTCCTCACTATTACCATAACTTCCACAGTATTAACTTTTGCATAGATAAGGAACATTCAAGCAGGCATTTAGGCCATATCTTCTTCCTCCTCTTCAAACTCGCCTTCCTCCTCTGCGGTGGCATCCTGGTACTGCTGGTACTCGGACACCAGGTCATTCATGTTGCTCTCCGCCTCTGTGAACTCCATTTCGTCCATGCCCTCTCCAGTATACCTGCCACATCAACCAACTTATTATTCATCCTTGATTTCGCAGAGTAGCGTGTCAGCACAGGTCCAGGATTATTACAACCGGCAATAACAAAATCCCCTCTATTTACTTACCAGTGAAGGAAAGCTTTGCGGCGGAACATGGCAGTGAACTGCTCGGAGATGCGTTTGAACAGCTCCTGGATGGCTGTGCTGTTTCCTATGAAGGTGGCGGCCATTTTGAGGCCACGAGGGGGGATGTCGCACACAGCGGTTTTGACGTTGTTGGGGATCCACTCCACAAAGTAGCTGCTGTTCTTGTTCTGAACGTTCAGCATCTGCTCATCCACCTCCTTCATGGACATGCGGCCTCGGAAAATAGCAGCCACTGTGAGGTACCTGCCATGGCGGGGGTCGCAGGCCGCCATCATATTTTTGGCATCAAACATCTGTTGTGTGAGCTCAGGGACAGTCAAGGCCCTGTAGGAAAAATAAACCAGTTTTAATTAAACATTGAGATGCGCAAATGTATGTATAGAGGTAGGCAGTAATAGTTTGTGTATGATGTGCAAAATTAGAATACTTTTTAAAAGCAGCCATAACCACTGAATAAGCAAACTGGAGGGTAAACTTTCAAACTAGGATATAACTTTAGTGGTTCATTTTACAGTTTACCAGATGGATAGCAAAAATGTAAGATTATTATTTATAATAACAAGACTTCTTTAAGTCAGCATCACCATTTGCCAGTTAAAAAGTTTCACCTGTACTGCTGACTGCCTCGGCTGGTCAAGGGGGCAAAGCCTGGCATGAAGAAGTGCAAGCGAGGAAATGGCACCATGTTCACAGCCAATTTCCTCAGATCGGCATTGAGCTGACCAGGGAACCGGAGGCAGGTGGTCACACCACTCATGGTAGCAGAGACTAGATGGTTCAGATCACCATATGTTGGTGTAGTGAGCTTCAGGGTGCGAAAGCAGATGTCATACAGGGCCTCATTATCAATGCAGTAGGTTTCATCAGTGTTTTCAACCAGCTGGTGGACGGAAAGTGTGGCATTGTAAGGCTCCACCACAGTGTCAGACACCTGTTGTTTGGAGGAGAAAGTTATACATCGATAGCACAGTCTTGTTCCATTTAATTAAGTTGTGAGTACCTTAGGTGAAGGCACTACACTAAAAGTGTTCATGATACGGTCTGGATACTCCTCTCGGATTTTGCTGATTAGTAGGGTACCCATGCCAGAGCCTGTGCCTCCTCCCAGAGAGTGTGTGAGCTGAAAGCCCTGTAGGCAGTCACAGCTCTCTGCCTCTTTCCTCACCACATCCAGCACAGAGTCTACCAGCTCAGCTCCTTCTGTGTAGTGGCCTTTAGCCCAGTTGTTACCTGCTCCACTCTGGCCTGTATATATGACAATGAACCAATAAGAAACTAGACATTTACTTCATTTTAAAATAAATATATTCATATCCTTACCAAAAACAAAGTTGTCTGGTCTGAAAATCTGACCAAATGGACCAGATCTTACAGAGTCCATTGTTCCTGGCTCCAAATCAACAAGAACTGCACGGGGGACATATTTTCCACCTGGGGTAAAATAAGAAAAGGAAAAAAAAACATGTAACATTAATGTTTAAAATTCTGTTTGTTGAGTGAAAGGAGGAAAGTATGGCGTCATTTTCCTAAAATGTCATTCATGAGAATCACAAAAGGTTGGCTGTGGATTTGTTGATTCCTTGTATCATAGTAACAATGTTATTATATAAACATAGCGACAGTATCTAGGAAGAAACCATTGTGAAATATCCGGAATAATCCTCTTCAACAATCCACAAATGAATGACTGTTAATCGTCAGTATTAGGTGGGATAAAATACTTGGCTCTCACCTGTTGCTTCGTTGTAGTAAACGTTGATTCGCTCCAATTGCAGGTCGCTGTCACCGTGGTATGTCCCGGACGGGTCGATGCCATGTTCATCACTTATCACCTCCCAAAACTGTAAACGAATAAATTATTATTATTATTATTATTATCAAGTGTCAACTGATAATTATTTTGGTTTTGCAGCCTCAGCACTTGTGTGTAAAGACACCCGCGCCGTTCTTATCTTGGCGGCTTCTTGTCTAAGCTAGGTTAGCTTAGCAGCCCGCCCAAACCAAAATTACAGATAATGTAACACAGTTCAGCCAGGATGTAAAATTTTAAACAAAGGTTATATTCTGACCTTGGCTCCAATCTGGTTACCGCACTGGCCCGCCTGCAAATGTACAATTTCTCTCATGATGACGAGTTAAAAACTTTTCCACAAGGAACAGCTTGAATATGACAGTCGCACTTTAGAGATCCAGTAACGTACTAACCTGAGAAGGTAAGCGCTGATCCAAATACGCAGAACGAATTTATTTTATTGGGGCAGGGAAACGTCACTCAAAACAGTTCTGAAATTCTATTGGTTGAAACCTGTGCCTCTCACCTGTAATTTGACAAGCATGAGTTGTGAACGCCTACTTGGGTTTCCTTGGTAACAAAAAAACAAAAAGACCCAAAAGACAAAAAACAAAAAACAAAAAACAAAAAAAAAAAGTTGAAAAGGTTTTCTGGGCACAAATGCTTTGTGTGCAGTGTGTGTTTTTATTTTATTTTATTTTTTATTTTTTTAACAAGAAACCTGACCCAAATGTAGGATGAACATATTTGATCCTGAAGAAAACATTAAAACAGTTGCAGTATTATAATGTGCAATTTAGCAATATCCACAAAAATAATAAAAATACAGCGTTTTGGTTAAGTAAATGATAAATATACATTCATATTACGGTATAAAACATATCCAGCAAAACTACTCTCCTATACACCCCGGTTCTTGAGACACACGATAAACAGAATCCGTTATAGACAGTAATAAAGTAAATTAAAAATACAGTAAAAAATAATAAACAAATCTATGGAAAGCGACATGGTGACGTCATAACCCTGCGTCTGTTTACGTGCGACAGCTCCATCATGGCGCTCTTTCCAGCTTTTGCCGAAGAAGTGACTATAAAAGCTGAAGATTCACCCAAAGGTAATAATATTGTCTATTTTCAATGTATACAGTCTTAAACGATGTGTGTGTTAATGTGTGTTCTGTAAGTGAACTATCCCATAAAAAAGATAATATTTGTAAATTGCTACACAGGGTCCAGTTTGGAATTGCCTGATGATTAAAGAGAAATTACATTTTTACGCCTGCTCTTTATTTTTACAGAGTTCGATTGGTTGAAAAATAAAAGTTTTCAGACACAAGATGCACTCTCTCTTCACTGTCGGTTTTTGGAGAAGACTGTGGGGACGCAAGATGCCACAGAGTCGAGGTCACTCTCTTTGAATATATACATATGTCTTGTTTTTATATATTAATTTACATCTTAATGTAAACTCAACTGTCATTAATATACTAGGGATATAAGCTCTGTTGAGGAACTGGACGAGGATGAGAGCAAAGTACCTCACAAAAAGAAGCGAAAGAAAAGTGAAAAGAAAAAAAAGAAAAAGAAGAAACACAAAAAGCAGCGTGGTTCTGATAGCAGTGGAACTGACTCTGAAACTATCTTCCCAAGTGACCTAAAAAAGGAGCAAGATAGTGACAGGTTTGTATAGACAGAAAAGCTAACACTGTAGTGAATGCATATTGCTTATTTGTAAACACTGATTTTCACAGACCTGAAAGTGATATATTTGCACATAAATTCTTATGGCTTGATGACCTCAAATCTGCTCAGAAAGAGGCATTTTGTGTTGATCAGAAGCCAGATCCAGCCAACTGGACTTATAAGTCACTTTACAGAGGGGATGTAGCCAGGTAGACACTTATTCAGACTAATTTATTTGCAATATGAGATTATTCAAAACAATAATGTTGTTGTGTTGGATACAGGTACAGAAGAAAAGGGGGCTCCATACTGGGCATAAACCCTCACAGACAGGGAGTTGTTTGGGATGATTTTGAATCAAATAAGAAACAAAAAGCTAAAGACAAGAAGAAGCACGGATGTGGAGATGAAAGATATTATTCTTCAGCAAATCGACAGTTACTTGTATCTGTATCTCCAGTCTTATTACTACCTTTGCCTGAAAACGACATCAGTAGGGGAGCACCTTTCCTTGCTTTGTGTGATAATAAAGAAAACACTACACACGATCTCAGGAGTAAGCAACCTTTTATATAAAGTCATGTTTCATTGTTCACTTAATTAACAGAATGTGTTTATATCCAGGTGACACATCAAAGAGTACATCATTAAATCCTCTTGGTGTGTATGACCCATCGACAGCTCTCTGGATGCAGGGTAAAGGAAAACCAGATGAAGATGACCAAAAACAAGTTACACAAGCAACAGAGAGTTTTTCTTTTTTCATAAAGAAAACTGAAGACTTTAACAAACGGCTTAGAGAGCAACCAGAGGATACAGAGTTGTGGATAGAGTTTATACATTACCAGGTAATTCTGCTATGGAAAATAACCCAATTTGCCCAAGTCCTTTATTTTTTGATGTTTTTACTTGATGTACTAATTTGTTGACCAGGATGAACTTGGCACAACAGTATTCGGTGGTGAACAGGAGACTCAGAGTGGAGATCAAACTGAGCAAACTAAATTGTCCTATCGTGCGGTGCTTGAGAAAAAGCTGAGCATTGTGGATCGTGCTGTTGCCTCAAACCCCAGTTCTATTTCTTTACAACTTGAGAGACTAAAGATCTGCCAAGAACTCTGGGAGTCCTCACTTTTGGCTAAAGAATGGAAGAAGTTGGTCAGACAATTAATTATTTCAACTTTGTACAACCCATAATCCAAACAAAATTTGTTAAGCCAACTTTTCTTTTATCTCTTCTTTAGGTCTTTCTCCACCCAAACAGTGCACCTTTGTGGAAAGAGTATTTACTGTTCATGCAAAGCTATTTTAGTAACTTTTCTGTGTCAAAAGTCAACTCTGCTTATGGAAAATGTCTAAGCACTCTCAGTGCTGTTCGAGATGGGAGCATGGTCTCGCATCCAGCTCTGCCTGGAGTGGAGAAGGATATGCTGGGTAACCTTTAATTTGTAATTAATATAATATAATCTAAAGACTGATTTCTATTTTTTTATTTTCCTTTTAGATATCTTCATTCAGCAGTGCCATTTCCTGCGCCAGACCGGTCACTCAGAAAAGGCAACATCACTGTTTCAGGCCATGATAGAATTTACTTTTTTAAAACCTGAGAGTCTACAAAAACTATCCACCAAGCAGCAGGTGTGTGGTATTTTGTAGATTTTCTCCAGTTTCAATTGAACATTGACAAACATAAACATTTTTACTTTTTAGGTGGAATTTTTTGAGACCTTTTGGGACAGTGGTGAGGCAAGGGTTGGTGAGCCTGGATCAAAAGGGTGGAAAACATGGATGCTTCAACAGGAGCGAGGTGGTTGGCTACAGCCAAGTGCAGGTTTAACATCAAACACAACATTGGCAACCTACAGAGTTTTACCATTATATTGGTCTTGAAATGGTACATGGTCTGTGTTGTGTTTCATAGAAGAAGAGGAGGATGAAGAGGAAGAAGAGGAGGAGGTCAAAGATCGAAATCAGCCCAGATGGAAGGTCTGGCTAGATGTGGAGTCATCTCGTGAAGCAGCGCATTGGCTACCTTGGAGACCTGACAAATCCAAGGGCCAATCAGAGGATGACTGTGAAGACCCTGACAGACAGGTACTGGCTCCTGACACAGCATTTACTTCTAGTGCTACCATAGAATAGATTTATCCAATGATACTATTTTAATTGTCTTCCCTTATTCTTTGATTTCAAGGTTCTGTTTGATGACATTGGCCAGTCCATGATTTGTTTGTCATCGCCAGAATTACAGCTTCGTCTTCTTCTCCACTTTTTGTCATTTCTGGGACTGCCTGTTAATATTACCACATCAAGCCAATCTGGAATGCTGCTAGAAAACCTTTCACTACTGACTCAAAGTAAGAAAATATACTCGACAGTCAAAGTGCAAACATAAATGGAACATTATTGACAAAATTACATTTAATTTTCTTAGATGATAATTTTGCCAGACCTCTGACATTTCCCGAGTTTCTTCACACTGGGATGAACTCTGTTGGCCAAATGACTACTCTCCAGGGAATACCAAAGTGCATAGGGCTGGGAAAGCAGGGTGGAAAGTTTTTAAATAATGTTATTGCCATGATTCAGCCTTTACTTCCTACCCACCATCGAGCCATCCTGTCCCTTAGCCAAATTCAAAATGAGAAACTGAAGGTATAACCTCTTTTGTCTCTTTAGTTTTTCATTCTTAACAGTGATTTTTATTTTCAAAGTACTAAACCTATTTTTTAAACTTTGCACAAAACAGGTTCTTCAGAGTGCATGCAGTAGCCACAAAAAACATATCCACTCACAGGGCAAGAAAAGCAAGCGGATTGCAAAGCGCTTACTGAAAGAACCAGAGAACCGCTCTTCTTTAGAGATGTGGCGGGAGTATGCTCACCTGGAGTGGCTTTTAGGAAACCTTGATGAAGCTCGGAAGGTTTTTGTCACAGCAGCAGCTCTTGGAGGGTCCAATGGCCTTGAGTCTCCAAGTCTGTGTAATCTGACATTATTGTGGGCACAGTTAGAGACTGAAAATACATTAGATATTGGTGGAAGACAGAAAGATGTAACTGCCTCCCCAGCTGTGTGTATTCTAACACGACTTGCCGAAGGAACCTCCATGTCCTCTTCCGAACCACTCTCTCCTGTTTCCATATTAAAAGCTCGGAAGTCATATGACCAAGCTCTGAACTCCACTTTATCTACGTTGGATCAGTTCTCCCTTAAACAAGACGACAAAGGTTAGCCTTACAGATGTCTATCACTTTTATTAGAAAATTCAATAGGTTCTATGGATTAATAAAATGTTTATGCCTATCCAGGTCAATCATGCAGGGGCCAGGTTGGCTGCTACGCTCTCTTCCAATATCTCACAGTAGGGATCAAACCGGCCTTTGATGTGTATGCACTAGCAAGAAACCGAATGGAGGAGCTGCAGCAAAGGCTAACAGGAGGCCTTAAAAATAGTGAAGCTGGTTGCAAGGATTTTATTTCTTTTTTATCTTCTGAATGTGAGGGTTTAGCCATTCAGCAAGCAGCATTGCTTGGGTATCACAACAAAGTGAGCGTATTTCCTCTAGCTCAACTACGACAGATGCTGACAGATGCCTTGTCTACCTGGCCTTGTTGTGTTGCTCTTTGGACCATCTACATTCAGGTATTTATAAGGACGTACTGGATTTTTGTTTTTGCTGTGGAGAGGTTCAACTTTGTGCTTTCTTTACCATGTTTAGGTGGAGAACCGTTATCATGCTGCTGGCCGAGCTCGTCGCTTTTTTCATTCTGTAATGAGGAATACCACTAATGTGGTACCAAGCATCTTTGCCATTGTTGCCGAGCAACAAAGGAAGCAGACGGTGGATGCTGCTCAGAGGTATACATAAAATCATGATTAGGTATATTACTGTTACTTAAATCTATTTTTCAAATTCGTCTAGATCGTGTTGCCATGGCACTGCCTTGCCTACCTTGCCAGAGAATGGCCTGGGTCATAGGATTCGTAGATTATTTGAAAATGCAACTAGAACAAAGATGGGAGCTCAATGTCCTCTACTTTGGAGAATGTATATGTATTTCTTGGTGAGAAGTAAAAAAAAATACACTTTTTTATGTACTATATCACTATATCAATATTATGATATATAATATCGATGTAGTATTAATTGATATACGTAGCTAAAGTATTGCCAATGTGGATTCATTATTTGGTACCCTTACACATTCTGATATACAAGTAAAAGAAGCACAGATATTAAACCATTTGTCATTATTTAGATATCAGATGGGAAGTTGGATCAAGCCAAAGGGATTTTCTATAAAGCTCTGCAAAATGTTCCCTGGACAAAGGTAATATTATGACCGTGTATTATTTTATTTACACAAACAACATGATTTACTGGCATAAATGCTAACCATGTGTTGTGTTGGAACCAGGGACTTTATATGGATGCTGTTCAGCTATTTCCGGAGCATTTGCAAGAATTTGTAGACTTGATGACAGAAAAAGAACTTCGAGTCAGACTACCACTAGAAGAGCTTGATATACTTCTCGAGGACTAAATAATAATATTATCCTCTTTTCTTTTAACTTTAAGTTAATGGGCTGTTTAGTGTAGGAAAGAAGAAAAACGTGTTCTTACTCTTGATTGTATGAATTAAAAATTTGTAACACTGTTAAGGTTTATTTTTGCAACTTTAATGCTGCACTTCATAAAGAACTTTTAAGAAAATAAAATGGTCCAACCTTTTATAAATTAGTGACCACATTTTAATTCTGTCAAAGGTTCCCCAAATGCCCATAATTGTAATCAAACTACACTGGTGCACAATGTCACTTTTTTTGGTAGTGTCTACTTCCTGCTCATCTTGGTTATGAGATGCTACTACTGTGACTAGAATGTTCCACCGTATTGCATTAAACTTGGATATCTCCATGGACATAAGCAGGAGTGCCACCCAGCCAAGTTTTTGCTCAGATCTGTAGAGGTGAGCCACAGTAAGAATGCATGTTTTTCAGGATGCTTGCGCAATAACTATTTCATTTATTTATTCATTTCGAGCACACGTATTAGGCATACCCAAAGCACATCTCAAAGATTTGTTCCTATTCAAGCTCGAAAAAGTGAGAAGAAAGCTTATTAAGTCCCTCCCCTATCTTCTAACCATGAGCATTACACCACGAATAAATGCAAAAACAAAACATGTAAAGCAATAACATCCCCACAACCCCCGTGGTGTTGGAACCACCACCAAGAAAGATGCACAGTGCACCTTTAACAACTGGAAAAGTTAGGAAAATGAATGGGAATTTTACTTCCGGAAACAGAGCGGGGCTCAAAGTGGGCGGGGCTGTTGAGCGAAGGGGCGGAACCATGGCCTCTGTCATAAACTATAAAAAATAAGGCAAAGGGGCTTGCTTAATTTTTTTCTTTTTATATTGAAGCTGTGCTTTCCGGTCAATCAAAGCAAATTTGGCAATTTCTCTTGTTGTTTTTTTTTTTTAAGCTTTTCTGCATTTGTTGTAATAAAAGTAGTTCCCTTCCCTCCTTTTCCTCTCAGCGTCGCGCTGTGGTTTGACGCATTGCAGATCTGACCTGACCAATTAGATGGCTCAGATCAGTCTGCAGAAGAGTGCAGTTTTGTCTTGGCCAATCTCAAACTGCGTTTCAAAACCAAGTCGCCGCTCCCCCAATGCTGTAAATTGTGACATTTTTGACAGTATCCATCCGCGCCCATAATAACGTGGTATGAAAAAATAGTTCATCACTTACTCAAGCCTCACCAGCCAGCAGGGACATTTTCATTTCATTTAACCAAGGTCCTATTTACACCCACATCGTGTAAAGTAGAACATTTAACAGTAGGCTGTAATGCACAACTCTGACAAGGTGGGAAGTTTTTTTTGAAGCCTAACCCCGATGTTGCATCCAGAATTGAATTTATATTTGAGTTGACATTGTGCCTACAGTAATTCCGCATGCTTTTGCATTACTTATAATTCATCATGAGTGTGTATTAAAATAAAGTCCACACTTTTGCGCGCTATGTAAATTGTGTGTATAGTGCGGAGGGATATAGTGAGGCGGTGGTTCGTCCTGCCCGCCTCCAGCGCGAGTCTCGTTCATAGGCACCGTCCATATCGCCCGTCTCTGTAGCGTTAGCAGACCAGCCCTCCACTCTCAATCAGACATGGTGAGTATGCACTTAAAAACTACTACTATGGGCTACTCATGAATGATACGATTTTGTTTTTTGTGTGCTGTTATGATTAAAGGGATCGGTCCTGAATTATTTGACGCCGGTGGAGCAGAGTAGCGGCGCAATAAGCCCCATTGAAGATGTTCGCGGACCTGCGTTAAATTAGCCCTCATCACTGTGATATTGAACTGGTGGTTGGCCACAGTTGGTGGATGCCATAAAAGATTCACAAACAATCCTGCATTTCCACTGAACGTAATAAATTGTGGATATGTTGGTGCAATATTGTTTAGCTGTGCGTGTTGGCGTCAGTGCTAGATTAAATTTTACATTACGGTGTATTTGTGACCAGTCATTCTCTCAATATATGCACTTTTTTAAGTATAAAAGGACTCTTCGACTAGACAAATCGTAATAAAAGTTGTCTCTCTACTCAGACATCTGGGGTGATGCTGCTGTTGTCATTGTGATTTCAGGTGGTAAGTGCATTGACTTGTTTTGTTTAAAGTTCTGGTTTGAAAAATATGCCCATTCAAACTCCAAATCAAAGGTAGATCGAGTAGCATGAAACAACCTAGACTTGTTGATACACTTGTTGGTATTATCTGCTTCATATGCCTTCCTTCTTGTTAATTGTATATATACTAGAAGGTGTGGCTTCAAAAATGAGAAGAATCCAAGGAACTTCCATCAACGTGTCTTAACTTGTCAAGGGTCATAAAGAAATCCTGAGCTGAACATGGCATAGTCCTCCATATATATACTTTTTGTTTTATTGATTAGTTTGGTGTGACAGTGCCTGTTAAATATTTATCATACGTTAGGCCAGTTTGTGAAGAAAAGTTAAAATTTACAAGTTTAAATCCAGACTTAAATTCTCTGCATAACCCGCAGACAAAACCTGAACATAACCTGCTGTCACTCTGGAAACTACTAGTTCATTGGATTTATACTATTTGGAGGAAAATATAAACTCCTCTTACCTCAGATTAACAGTGCTTAGTGCTTTGCTCGTTGATTCTGCAGAACTCCGGGAGATGAGACCAGAAACCAACGACTCTAAGATAAAGCGCATCAGTCTTGGCCGTCTAGGCTCTAAAATGGCAGGAAGAGGCACAAATTCTAAACTGTATTGGTTCCTGCCAGTGTGTCAGCAGAGACAGAGGGTTGGGGAAGTTCTCCATTGAATTAACAGAGTGGTTTTGCACCACATCCCCCACTATGATGTGTTGGAGACTTCTATGTTCTATGCTGGAGACTATCTATGGCTCTTATGACTAGTAAGGTTGTTGCTCATTAGAAAACAAAAGAAACATTTGAAAGTGCTTTTGGCAAAAGTATGTTGGAAAAGTTTATGGAAATTTACTTCCAGAACCTCAAAAGTGGGCAGTTACTGTTGCTCTCTACTACCTTTTATTATTTTTTACTATAGTTTATCTTGAAGCAGTTGTATAAGCTCATTTCCTTAAGTTTTACCAAATGGCAAATTCTTAAATTGCATTATGTGCTTTACTATGTTCTAGTGAAATTAGTAGTTTAACCTGTATGCACGTTAAGCCTTAAAGTAAATGGCCAGTTAGATTAGAAAGACTAGATGACAACCTCAACTTTAACTCAGAACAACATCTACAGCACAAAATGTAAAACCACATTTTTAATGATCTTTAAACCTATTTTAATTTAAAATAAAAATTTTGGGCAAGATTTTCTTATGTAGGGAGGACATTTGACGGGATTAATTTAAGTGCTGTGGTACATGAGATGAAACTGAAATGATCTTCGTTGGATGGACTGTACCTGGGTGCATGTTACTATAGCAACTCTGGTCTATGCTAATTTACGCTGGTTTGCCCCCCCCCCCGCTCTAATTATTGGAGGATTTTAATGGGGAATATGCTTTTTCTGAAAGGTTGATGGTACAACAAATATTGGAGTTTCGTTTGCAGCTTTATCCACTATTCAATTATCCTTTTTTTGTTAAGCAATTTTCAATACAACTAACTATATGATAAGGAAGGCTGGAACTGTGGAACTGCAGGGTACAGTGTCATGTGGGAGGCTAGGGGTAAATGCGAGTTTTTAGCACCTCAGTTCTCTTGATCTCATCAGCTGTGTGAAACATGGAGTATCTCTGACACTGCTGAAAGAAATCTGACCTGGATATTATAGGGTTAGCAGCTTGTTAACCAAAGCTTGAGCCTGCAGACACATGCACAAGTAATGCCTGTCATAACCCACCTGCTGTCTTTCGAAGCTTTGGAATGCTAATACTTTGCATTATTTAATAGTTATACCAAACTCCTCAAACAAAAAGACTAACACAAAACTTAAAAACCCTTAACTGTCTATTACTTATTCCTGTCCACTTTTGTTGGCTTGTTGCTCACATGACCATGTATTTTATCATAATATAATTTATAGGGGACCTGGCCCATGTTTTTAAGAGTTAAAATCTGAACCTGGGCTGGTTCTGGTGGAGTCTCAAAGGTCCAGCTATGTGATCCTCTCCAGGACCTGCAATAGGATCTGTTCTGAGGCCACCTCACAGAGCTGATGCTTTGTCATATCCATCACTGGGCTGACCTCTTCACTGTCTCTCACTGTGTGTCTGCTGGAGGCCCGTAGATTACAGTGGTACACTCTGTTCTGTCCTGCTCCGATGGGGGAATGGACCCAAAGCTCAGTGACCACAGTCATGCCTGGGTTACACATGGATGACAGTCACTAGGTACCTGTTCTGGGACATGGCTGATGGATGAAGGTTGGATGGTCAGCAGTATCTGGAGAAGTGCTTTTTCAGGGAGGAAGCCAAAAGGCCTAAACTCCACACAGTGAAGCTGGAAACAGAAAAGGGGACCTGCAATTGACTCTAATGGAATATTGAGGACCATTTTATTTGATATAATATGGAAATATATTGAGACTCTGAAAGTGCCCCAGCTCTGTTTAGACTGGGTCCACTGATCGATGTCTGGACGTAATTTTTACCCTTCTTCAAATCCTTTTCCAAAATCTTGTCACTGTCCTCATTGCTACTGCCCCCTGGACATGCTGCCCAAGAAGGTGGCCATGTACCCTGTGGAGGACGACCTGGTGAGTCTGTCCACAGTTTATGATCTTCTGGATGAGCAGCAGCATTTCTACAAGGAACTGATCCAACAGCAGGAAAGGAACTACAGGGCTTTCCTTCAGATGGTCATGGACTCCACCTCCAGCCGCATGGACAGCCTAGTCCGAGAGATGCAGGACCTGAGGACTTGTCTGCAAAGGACCAAGTCTGACCTAGCCGAAGTGAAGAGGAGCGGTGTGCAGAACAACAAGCGCACAGAGTGTTTGGCTGAGGGCCTGGTAATGGTCAGAGGAGCACTAGATGGACTCACCATGAAAGGGGGCGGGGCAGGGGCGAGGGCGGCAGACCCAAAGCGCCCTGGCTTAAGACTGGACACAAGAGGTCGAGCGGCTGCTGGCCGCCCAGAACTGAAGAGCGAGCCTAAAGCTGTGAAGCTTGTAGCAGACCTCACTGATATCCACTTTGAAAACTTTAAGGTTGTGTGTCAGGAACTCAAGTAAAATTGCTTTATTTTTCAATTGCAAAGACTGTATTATTTGGGTTATTTCCTTCGCAAACAATAACAGATTCAGTCTTGCTTCATGGCTAACCCTGTAGACCTATACAAACATGTTATGAATTGCATGTGATTCAGTCTTCTCTGAAATGTTAATGCACTTGGATGTGTTTTTAAAATTAGTATTTTGAACTGAATTATTATTTGAAATTAAACATCAAAATTGCAATACTTGTCAGAAAATGCATTGCATTGCAATTATTTTTTTCCCCCAAAATTACACAGCCCTTGTATGAATGTCAATGTCAATCATTCCTTCAAAATATGTGACTTACACTATTTCTGCTTTTTTAGGCTGACCAACTAACAGAAGAGCAGATCGCTGGTAAGACAAGCCGCTCAAGAATGTGTGTGTATAAATAAAAAAAAAAAAAAAAAATATATATATATATATATATATATATATATATATATATATATATATATATATAAAAAATATATATATATATATATATTAAAAAAAAATATGTGCGCATACATTATTATTATTATTTTTTTTTTTTTTTTAGGCAAGACCATTGAAATGTTCTGTTTCCCTTGTGTTCAGAGTTCAAGGAGGCGTTCTCCTTGTTTGACAAAGATGGAGATGGGACTATCACCACTAAAGAGCTGGGAACTGTCATGAGGTCACTGGGTCAAAACCCAACTGAAGCTGAACTTCAAGACATGATCAACGAGGTGGATGCTGATGGTAGGTGTTGTAGCAGTTTTCACCTTGTCCAAGAAATGGTGGAAGTAAAAGGCTGGAGAACAACTGGATGTCTTAAGTGGGAGAAGTTTATTTACCATCAATATGGGACATAAAGTCAACATGGTATGATCTCAAAAGTAAACGTAGTATGATCTTTGGCCGTGTCTCAATTCACCTAAGTGCCCTTTAAATTTATTTAAGTGCCCTTTAAATTTATTTAAGTGCCCTTTAAATTTATTTAAGTGCCCTTTAAATTTATTTAAGTGCCCTTTAATTTATTTATTTATTTAAGGCACATTTAAAGTTGGGCGGGTACTTCGACCTGCACTTCGAACAGTACATCAAAATGGTGCTTGTGGGGAATTGGGATGCGGCCCCTGAGTGTTCAAGCCTCCATGATTATTCTTCCAGAGGAGGAGGTTCTATAGCAAATGTAGTGAGACTATGAAGGCCAGTAGGCTCTGGTTAGACAGCTTTATGCTACATTTTACACCATATTAACCCTGAGAAATGTTAGTGGGGGATAAATTATTTATGTTTGCTTACAGTAGGTTTATGTCACAAGTTTAGTGAGCCATATCTTTTTTTGTTTTGTGCTTTTTAATTCTGAGAAAACTAAGTACAATTATTCTTTCCAGGCAACGGGACCATTGACTTTCCTGAATTTTTGACAATGATGGCAAGAAAAATGAAGGATACAGATAGCGAGGAAGAGATCAGAGAGGCATTCAGAGTTTTTGATAAGGTACAAAGCTTCATTAGGTTGTGTGTGTGTGTGTGTGTGTGTGTGTGTGTGTGTGTGTGTGTGTGTGTGTGTGTGTGTGTGTGTGTGTGTGTATAAAATGCACAGGTATACACACGCCTATCTTGACTCTTTGAACCTTTGGCTGTTCAGGATGGGAATGGTTACATTAGTGCAGCTGAACTGCGTCACGTAATGACAAATCTGGGAGAGAAGCTAACGGATGAAGAAGTGGATGAAATGATCAGGGAAGCGGACATCGATGGAGATGGCCAGGTCAACTATGAAGGTAAGATCCACCTTACACTGTGGTAGTTTAATCTGTTCCACCATCTGGTATACTAACAGGCTTTTTAATTTGTCTCCTCAGAGTTTGTTCAGATGATGACGACCAACAAATAAATGGACTATCACAGACAGTTAAAACAATTCACATACCTCTTATTGCAAAAGGTCCACATTTATTCATTCTTTATAGACAACTTAAACTGAAATCACAATTTTCATACCTCATGTTGCTAAAGGTCCATATTTAACCATACTTTATAGACAACTTAAACTGAATGTGAAGTTTGTTCATTTACAACACGCTCAAAAATGGTAAAGGACAAAACCAAAATGAATCTGCATGTACTGACTTGTGTTCCCTGACTCAATGCTGAGCTGACCAATCAGATCCAACCCTTTAGCAGCCTCTGCAGCGGGCCAGTTCAACTTCTGCTATTCTGCTTCCTGGTTCCATCTGCCTGATATCATCACTATTTCTTACTATTCCTTTCTATAACTTACTGTATTATTTATGTTTCCATGCATGCAGCTTTAGGTGGGTTACTGTTGAGAGCCCAGTGGCAAAAGGCTGTGAGCGTCAGGTTATTCTGGGACCTTTTTATTGGAGGGAGAAAACCCACATGACTTGCAGGTTTCTTGCCTACATGAAGTCGGCAGTGCCAGTGATGGCAGGTATTTTTAAGAAAATATTAAAATGGAATAAAATCAGTTTAGATTCTGTGCTTCTAGCATGTCCAGAGAGATGCTTTATCTTTCGTGTTTACCTTTTTTGGAGGATGACGCCCTGACGGGGCATAGATTATGACTCTATGGACATGTATTCTGTCTGAGGGTGGGAGGGGTTTGAGGTGATGATGTACAACGGCAATCTTCAGGGCAATATCAGTGTCCTATAATAAATGAATGGCCTCTGTTTACATGTAATCATAGTATTGTGCGTGCTCAGGAACAGTGTATTGCCCGAAACATTGCATTTGTCTCATTATCCTTTGGGGGATGTTTCACAGGGACGGTGCTTTGCAGCATTTCTATCTTGTGCTTGTGTGCAAGCGAGTGTGTGTGTATGGGTGCGGTGAGACCCGCCCCAGTCCAACTGTTCTGCTCGGTTCAGTTGATCTGCATTCCAAGTGTACATGCTAGTCTTTACATTTTGTTTTTCCAATAAAAGACCATGAACTCAAAACTGGCGCTGTATCATTTTGTTCCAAACAAACAAGCTGTATGAAACTGCAATACAAATGTGTGAAATAATATTGTGCAGGTCACTATGTAGGGAAGACTCGCTACTTCCTTTGCATCTTCTATCAGGGAAGTTTTTGACACTTGACTTGGTGTAATTGTGTCTGTGGAGTGGTGTCACAGGCCACACAGACCAGTCTGTGGATGTGCTGTTGCTAGGCAACCTGTCCTGGGGTGGGGGAGGGGAGTAGAGCAGACTTTCAATGGAAAGTGCATCAAATTGGATAAAGTCAAAATAAGTTAACATAGCCTACCATTTTAATCAGCTTAATTATGTAGTTCCTTCCTCTTAGTTTGAATGGGCTCATCAAAAACATTTTACAGTTTGACTACAGCAATTGTGAAACTCCATATTCTTATGTTGGTGTGAATGTTATATTTTGATCCTTTTTTTTTTATGTAGATAAGGACCATAGACTGTATAAAGAATAATTTATATACACAGTCTATGATAAAGACCAAAGAGAAGAAAGCATGTGAAAGCAGTGAAGGTATTAAATTTATAAATTTCATACACATGTAGTTCTGGTTATGTAACTATCTCAAGTACATTAATATACTGCTGCAACTCAGTCAGGACTCCCTAGTTTATTTAGAACACAATTCCACCATTTTCTCACATTTTGTTTGTCTGCATTAAGCAAAAAATATGAAGTATCAAAGCAACTGACAATTTCTAAATGGAATCATCTACTGCTGCTCAGCTCTCACCTGATTAAATATGTTAGTTCACAGTACTACATCATAAAGACCATCAATCAATGCTTAGTTAAAATTGTTTAATACATGTTTTTTCCAGAAGGGAACCCTGATGCGGACTTAATTTTCAAAGGCCTGTGGTGTGGCAGAGGTCTTGGCCCTTGGATTGACAGCACTGTCATGTGAACTGTGGCTGTGGGGGAGCTCGGTATTGTTGCTTCCTACCCCTCCTGGACAAAACCTGTCGGCGCATTAATCAATTCATAAAGGGATGGCACCTATATCCACCTGCGCACACCGGACCCTGTAACACACACTGCTGACCCAGGTCACCATCGACCCGGGGACTAGCACACACAAACTGCACACTCCATAAGATCAGTTTAAATCTTTTATTCACATTTCAGTCACTCCTGTACAGATCAGATCAAAACGAATCAGGTCCCCATTTACAGCCAGAGAAAAAATATACTTTACTAAATTAACACAATTTTATGTACATCAATATAATTTGGTATTTCATGAAATTCAAGGAAAAATCTTTATTCATTTATTTAATTATTGTGATTCTTTTCAATATTTACTTTTACTAATGTTTCCTAAACCTTCTGGAAGCATTAGATTGCCACAGAGTGAGAAGTGACTTTATAATAAAATTGATTTAAGCCATTTCGACAAATTCAGCTCATCCAAAGCATGTCATTATTAAGACGTTATTATCATTATTATTATTATTATAGTAATGTGCTGTAGCTTCTATTTACAAACGCTTCAGTATCCTATACTTTAACAGTCCACTTTACAGTAACAATGATGTCCTTTGTTTGAACAGCAAAAAAAACAAAACCAGACAAACAAAAAAACAGGTCAGAGATGAGATCCGGTATAAATTAAACACATGAGAAATCATTTTGAAATATTTGGCATGGCAAAAGGAAACCGACCACATTTGAGAGAAATGTGGAGAGCATGTAAACGTAACTAAAACAACATAACAAAGGCAGAGAATTAACTCAAATTTAGTCATATTTACATTTCAGAACAGGGTGAATGCACACAGCAAATTACAGTAACACTTATCTGCAGAGGCAACATGTTGGCACATAAACACACACACACATATGCACATATGCACACATGTACACATCGATAACACAGACACTGATAGCACTCACTCATAGGCAAAATACAGTGGCAATGCTGAAAGTGCAACTATGGCAACATGTCAACAGGCTGTCAGCTATCGTGAAGCTAAGGAGGCCCACCAAAGAAAGGCATTGTGGGAAAGCAAAGTACCAGTGCGGCATAGAAGAACAGCTCTATAGCTTACTGTATAGTGTTTTCTGTTACAGCTTGGAAAAGTCTGCATCACTGTAAACAATAATATAGTCTTTGTGTAGGCCCATTATTATATTTAGCACAATTAGCACACATTTCAAGCCAGGCAGACACAACTTTGCATTTTAAATCAATGACCAGGAGAGGCAAAAATAATAGCTGCCTTAACAGAAATAGTGGGGTTATGGCATCTTGACCAATGACTACTTAAACCATTTTGTGAAGCCCTGATCGAATAGAGCTGTCTGTTGTTGGATTTGCATGCTTAGGAGTGGAGGGTATTGACCTAGTTTTCAATTCTTTCATTTGGGCTGGTACAGTATTGATATTGGTTTCAGATGACATTACAATATTCTATAGGCCAATAATATATAATACAGAATGGGGACAAGTTAAATTAATATTGTTAAAATGCAGATTTTTGTTGCTGTTCTGGGGTCTAGTCTAATAAAAACGATTCAGGATCAATATTTGTTAATATACTGGAAATGTCATGGCAAATTACGGGGGGTATAAGAACCAGATTTTCCTATTGATTACATTGTATGTAGCCATGAAATATCCAAAAAGAAATTCACAAATATTGGACCTATTAGTGACAAGACAGAAGAACTTGCTATATTATAACAAAGATGTACAATATTCATTTTAGCTGCCCCCCATCTGTATTAAATATTACTGATCTGTAGAAAGTTGTAACATAACCTCAAACCCAGCAACAGGAAAAGGACTCCCCGTTCTGGCAGTGTGACACATTGTAGAATCTGAAAACCACCTAAAACCATCTAAATTAAATAGATGTGTCTGTTGCGTGTTTCATTATAGAGCTCTGGGTATGATAGTGAATGGCAGAATGGGGCTACTGGCCTCTAGCTCCAGTGCTGTGAGGAAGCACTCCGTGGCAGCAGCAGAGTTACCCTGAGCCTGCAGCACCTCGCCCAGACTGTTCCACACATCGTGAGCCGTGCTACAACGCAAGGGTATGTCAGACATCCACCAGAGAATGAAGACCTTCAGGTTTATTTTAACCACCACATACCTGTTGACTTGCACAGCGTCTCTCAAAACCTTCTCAGACAGGCTGTAACGCTGGAGTTGGTGGAGGATCAGACCCTGTGGAGAAGGAGACGTTTTACTGAGAATTTAAAAGCCAAATTTACCATTTCCATGTGCATTTCGGGTGGCAATTTTCTGCAGTGATTATCCTGTATTTTTCTTTTACAATTAGCAAAAAGGAAAGAAACAGATAATGTATACATATTACCTTAATATCCCACCAATAATGTACACATTAACAATATTAAAAGGTCCCCAATGTAACTTTTCTAGTAGAGGGATCGCTACCTAATTATTTTTTTTTAACTAAATGTATCTTTAAGGGTATGGAGACAAGTGGGTGCCACCAGGCATGTACCTGGGAATAAATGGTATAAAGACAGGTTAATGTCATACTGTAGAACATTCTATGGACCGAATTAACAGCAGGTGGGGAACCCTCCAAATGTTACATAGTGCACACATATTATTAACATTAGTAACATTAACATTTTGGGTCTACAGAATATTATGTTCTATAACTGTTTTGAGTTCCATGGGCTGTTGTTGCTGAATAATACCAGAGTCAATTAATTTTAATTGTAGGTCTGGAAATATAAACTGATGGAAAAGTGATTATATATTTGATATCTGAAAAGCATCTCTAAAGAAAACCAGTCAGACATTTTAATATCGCTGTGTTCAAAACCTAAGAGCAGGTTATAACCTGTTAAAATTCACTTATTATGAAGAGAATGGAATTCCTTTGGAGCTGAAAGTCAGATTTACCACAACAACAGTAGCAATTAACTCTGTTTGACTCTAACCAAACAACTACCCAGTGTTGTAATTGTGAGTATTTAATCAGACATGCAAAGCCACGATTCACTACAGTTACATGGGGGAATGAAATTGCTTGCAGTGAAGTCTAATAAGTCATAAATCTTCATTTCTTTTGCACACAGATATTCAAATAATGCTGTGCTATGGACGGTGAGTATGCTTCTGGCTGGTCCTCTGGTGGCTTACTATCAAATGCTAAGTGCTTTGGAAGACCATTTAATAAGGCCGACCTCCATAAACAGAACAGAGAGCTGGGATTGTATGGATGAGTGAATGAGATTAAACCGTTTGGGAACAAAGACAAAAAGGCAAACAAGGAGAGATATACCACACCCTCTCTAATGGGATGTCCCAAAGGATTGTGAGAAATTGTGCAAAAGTGACTAGAGCCAGGGCCACAGCAGACAGAAAAGAAGGTTGTTAACTTAAGTGTATTCTGTGCATTACCAGTCTTTGCATGGTCTTCACATGTGTGGGGTTGATGGACAGCGCCTCTTCGTACCACCGCTTGGCCTCTTCACTGTTGCCCCGCAGCTCGGCGATCTGCCCCCTCATGTACAGCACATTATGGGATGTGGGGAACAGGTTGGCGGCTTCCTGTGTGCATGCCGTCGCTTCAGCTGGCTTAGACATCCCAATGTACACTTCAGCTGTCGAAAACAAACATGCAAGGCAAACATAAGCTGGACGCAAACAAATGCATTTGCGAAGCCTTTAAATGTCACAGCGTTCCGGTTAATTGAAGACGCATTAAACATGACATTTTGAAACAGAATAATACAAACAGAAACAGGAAGTGAGTCAGCCTTTCTGAATTATGGTTGGTTGATTATATTAGCTCTGTTAGAAAGTTGAAAATGACCACCAGAACAGCAGTGTAAACAACCTCAACCTGGGTACTGTAAATGCGTAGTTAAGAATGTGTGCAAAAGAAGAACAGATATGCTAGTGCTTATGTATACGTGAACTTGGATGGTACCTGCATGCAACCAGATCTGAGCGAGTGTCATCCAGGGGTGCAGGGGCCCATGTTTGGGGGCACTGCTCTGGAGAGAGGAGGCTACCTCAGACAGAGCCTGCTCTACTCGGCTGGCTGCTATGGATGTGGCATGGACTGAGCCTAGGCAAAGAGACAGAATTAATAGAGTCCAATTATCTGATTCATTAAGAGTGTAGTGTTAGAGCCCCATGTGCCAGAATCCAGGCTTCAGTCACTGCTTTAATAGTTTCTGCAACATGTGGTTTAAATCTGAGCAAGCAGAGCCCAAACTGGCACATGGAAAAGCCTGGATTAACCAGGACAACACCATGCATAAATGGTGCTCATTAGTATATTAGGAGAGCCCCTGGCTTTGGCTCCACACACAATAACATTAGATGATTACAGGGATGCAAAATGGCTGCACAGCGCAGCAAACACACACAGCAAATCTGTGAAAGCAAAGCAACAAGGCTTTGTGCCCTATGAACACTAAATGTTCTCTTTTCTCTGTTCTAGTTTTTGATAGTATGCTATCATTCCTTAACGTTTAGATATCAAACCATCTTTTGACTATTCTAACAGTAACATAATAAGAACTTGAAATCTACTGTATGTTTTTGAGACTTGCATTAATTCTTTCCTTTAACTTTGAGAATGAGCCTAAAAAGGACAATTGTTTCTGACAAGTTAGGTAAATGTGATAGAATAATGAGTTGATGATTCACCAGCACTGCTTGAAAATGGGCCATCCTTTAAGACAAGCTTCTAGTGCTATAACCTCTTTCTTTAAATAAAAAAACTGCAATAAATTGCTCCACAGTTGACATTTGTGATCAGCCAGTGATAAAAGGTAGTGTGGTAGGCACAAAAGCTGTGAATGTGACACAGCGATGCATGCGGTAAAGCTGATAATTGAATTAAAGGAATACACCCCAGACATTTTTAACTATGGTTAGGTTCAGTAGTACATAGCTGCTGTATTCCTTTAACTCTTACTATTCTACAGCTACTGAACTGAAGACCTAACATCAAAGCAGTGGTAATGTATGTTTCTGTGGTTGTGGTATAGATTGTACACATATAGCTTATCTGGGAATGAAAAGGGACCAAGGTTGAAACAGAACAATGGATGGAAAAAGAAGGTCAGATGGACATTACGTTACTACTTACAAACAGAAAACATGGAGGAAAAACCAAGAGTATTAGCCTCCTGAGGGCCGCCTTGAAAGAAAATGGTGGGGTGGGGAAACAGAAAAGATGAGTGTTAATGATTCAAAGACAAGGAGAGAGAGAAAAAAGATAAATTATGCTGAGGAAATGAGCTCCCAAAAACAGAGCATGGATCCATGATACATATGAAAAATATATATTTATCTTCATCAATTGAAATCCATGGGACAGTATCGAGTTTTGTCATAGCATTTTTTCGTATGTTTTTCTTATAATGGGGGATATACGTATACCTCCATTAAAAAATATGGATGGTAAAAAAAAAAAAAAAAATCAACCAAAAGTGTAAAACTTACAGAAACTGTACAATGATGTTTGAGGCTGTGAAACCATGTTCGTCTAAACTCAACCAGAAACAGCTTTTTGCCTGCACATTTGCATTGCTGTTTTAATACGAGTAAAAATATACACATCAGGAGGTGGTTATCACAGATTTGCAACATTTTTAGGACACAGACTTCCAAGTCATGTTACTGTGGAAGTAATGAGGGACTTCAACAAATTATGTTCAGTATATAGTGCAGTGCATTGCAGATAGACAATTATCAATGACATGGCACTACTGCTGTCACTGGGAGAGGCAATCTGAAGTGGCAGCTCCTTTTAATGGCATAGACTCTGCACCAGTACAGAAAACGCAGAGCTACAAATGCAGAGGCTCATCCTCCAAAGTTTGGTGTTGTTCAGGGTCACTAACACTTACTAAGCCTGTTACCATAACGGTCAATATAGGAGTCAATGAATTAGATGGAGTTAAAAAATATTTAACTTCATTTTTATAAATCACCTATTGAAAAAAATGAAAAAAAAAAAAAAAAAAATCTGATAAAACCAATCTCGTAAATGTCCTAGTTGGGGTTAAAATATTGCTCAAAACATGAATAGACTGTAAAATTGACCCCAAACATGCAGAAATTTAATTTTGTTCAGTTGCTCTTTGATTACAGATACTAACAAACTAATAGTGCTTTGTAGGGTTGTTTACTTATTTCATTGAAAAATTTGAATGTAAATTTCATGCAAGGTTAATGTGTGAGTATCATAATGTGCTGTTCAATTTTATCGTGACATTTCCTGTATCATTACATCTCACACTAAAGTTATAACACCATACTCCACACCATGCTTAGAGTAACTGCACAAGCAGGTGGATTACAGTTGTGGGAGAGCTGTCGCAGTGCATTGTGGTTACAAAACGATTGCATCCTGGACTTGGTGGGCACTGAAGCACCGGGCGTGGAGATGGGTGGAAGAAAGGGGGTGGACATGAGGGGCTGGTGTCTGAGCGGAGAGAGAGGGGGCTGCAGGATAAAGACAGGAGAGCAAGGGGAGGGCAGTGGAGAGGACAGAGTGGATGCAGCGGGAGAGGTGGGAGAAGTAGGAGAGATCGGATCTGAACCAGACTGAGACGAGGAAGAACCAGAAACTAAAACAGAAAATTGTGAAATAAAGAAAGAACAATGAATACAATATGTCTAGTCGTAACTAGATTACATTTGCCAATCCATCGGATTCAGAGCAATTAAACACTCAAAACAAAATGTTATATCTTTTGAATGTTAAAAATGGCACCTGTAGAGATTGGGATGGGTTATAGATTATAGAAATGCCAGTTAGCCTAATGTATTCTGATAAACATATTTACCAGTACAGACGCAGCAGCTTGATTTTTACACCTCCAGCTCAGTGCTTGTTGACATTTTGGATAGTTCTATCTGACCTTTGTGATCAGAAGTTTTAATACCCTCAATGTAGCATGGTCAAACTTGAATGGACAATAACATGTGTTGAGTGTTCATTTCTCTGGTTCTTGTACTGATCATAGCGAATAAGCCTTTCCTGCATTAGACATCCAGTCTCTCTTTGCAGCTCTTGGGCTACTTCAATGTTTTCTACAGCAGCGTTTATTAGGATGTTCCACAGCTATATTGTTTTAGCTTGTACATCTCTACAGATATTTTGTACTTTGTGCCAGGAGGAAAGGAAGCTGAAACCCATGAATTTTTCTAACACACTTTTAAATGACAGTTTGTAAATAATGGTTGTAACATGAGAAGGCAAAGATAGAGGAATAAATACAGATCACTTGTGAAAGAGTGTGTGGCGTACCAGTCTCAGGGTCACTGAAGTCAGGCAGAGTCATGGCATTAAGCTGGCGTCTGTCTGCGATGGCCCTGTCCAATAAGCTGCTGCCTCGCCCAGAATCGCTGCAGGAAGCACAGGTTCACAAATGCTCAGCCACTCATCATTACAAGGTTGCCAATACCATGCATAAAACAATACTATTCCTTAACTGCCCACTGTAAACTGCCCAACTTATTACACCAGAGGGGTCAAGACTAATTTGAATATTGGTGTCATTTATTCTCATGATGAGAGTTATCACTTTGTACACATCAGCAAATACCGACATGACGTACCTGGGATTGGTAAGGTTATAAAAACTCTTCCAAATTTGCAACATGTGTTTACAGGTAAGTAGAGCTTCTTCTGGTCCTTTGCACATCGATTCCAACTTTACTTTGGTGTACAATAAACTGAAGACAAAGATGAGAAACATTAAGATTCACTGAAATAGAGCTTTCATTAAAAAAAGAAGATAAAGTCTGTTCTTACTTAAAGTTCTCGGGGTATTCTGACAGAGCCATTTCTATAATATTTAGAGCATCATGATAGTGTTTCTGTGCAGACAGCAGTAGAGCCAGAAGGTGGAGGGAATGGACATCATCACCTTGTAGTTGAAGAGCTTGTCGCACGTATCCCAGAGCCTCAGGAATCTAAGGACATATACCAACATACTTTTAATAGAGTTGAAATGAACAATAATTGGTTTAGGATTTATTTAATTTTTTTTTTTTACCTGGCGTGACACAGCCAGCTGAAGAGCCAGGTAGAAAGCTGCTAAATGGTCAGTAGGTGATAGACTCTGGGCTCTACACGTTGTCAAAAGACAGAACAAAAAAATTAAATAAAACAGATTAAAACAGATTGACACGCAGGAGGCCTCACCTTTGAAATGCCGCCAAGGCCTTCCTCTGGTATTCCTCTTGCAAACTTCTCAATGATGCTAAATTTGAAGAGAAAGCCAGCAATTTGTAATATAGAAAGATATTTTAAGGGCACGCAAAATCTTGTTCATGCATTGATTTCCATTACCATCCGTCGCTTTAAGGCTATAAACAAGACCCATGGCCAAGTATCCTTTGGCTCTGAACTCTGCTGCTTTCTCTCCCATTTCAATCACCATCTTTGCAAAAGTTTCCCCTTCATCTAACTGAATAGAAAAATAATAATAAAAACATGTCACAGAAAGCAATAACAAAAACAAGTAACATTATAGACACAATGAGACAATAGAGACCCAGTGAAGAGGTCCAATGCAGAGTTTAACAGCAAGTAGTGGGAGTGTGGGGTCGTCTGGCTTCAATCGAATACACTCTTTAAGAACTTTCACTGCTCGGGCGGATTTCCCAGCAGCCATCAGCGACAGGGCCAGCTGGTACCACAAATGAAACTCCTCAAAGGCAAACTTCATAGCTCTCTCCAAACACTGGGGACATAACAGTAGGACATTCTTAGTGCAATTAAAGGCATAGCCAATACTGTTATTACAAAGAAATTGACCACTCACTTCAGATAGCATCTCATACTGCCCTCTCCTTCCTAGAGCAATAGTCAAAAGATCGTATACAACAGAGGCAGACTGGAGACTTATGATGCGGTCATTGTTGTGTTCAGGTATCCTGCTTAAAACAGCATCACGATTTGCCTAAACAAAAACAAAATAGTACATATATCACACATATGACAACTTGGAACTAGGGTCAGATTAAGTATGTTCATTTATGAGTGTTTACCATTGACTCACTAATGAGAAGGAGCAGCAGTGCTTCTTCTGTATTTTCCTGAGGGCAAAACAGACTGAGGAGAGCCAGAGAGTCAAATATAAATCAAGAAAAAAGAAAAAAATGAAGAAAAATAACACCACAGCTACTGCCAATTTTGGTGGCATTTTGGCATATTTTTCTCCATTTTCCAAGTTTAGTAGAATGCATTATCGTTTACTTTTCTCCAGAATAAACTCGGGGGCGCCGGCTCAGAGTGTAGTTCTTGCTGTGAACGTGTCCGTGCCTAGTGGGATCGTCCAAGGGGGACACTGTGGGCGGGTCTTCCAGGGGAGACCAGTAACTCTGCTCACACATCCCCCTGAGCAAGATCTCTGCAAGCTGTCTCGCTATGGTCTACATGAAAAATAAAAATAAAAGAGTTAGGACTACAGTTAGTATAAACACATTAAAAGTGCACATAAACTTACCATACGCAGGTTCTGAGTGGTTCTTGTCTCAACAGCCCGAAGAATCTCTCGAAATCGGCCAACACCTTGAGTCAAGTTACTGTACAGAAAATAAGTAAAAAAGAATAAATAAAAAAGATAAATAATCTAATTAATTTTTATTTTTGAAGAGAATTATTGTGAAAATATTATACTTAAGATGTGACATATTTGGATATTGGATATTTCTTTTAATACAGTAAAATACTGCAGTTGCAATTGGCAACTTTATACTGTATATAATATAATGGTGGTGATTATTTACAAATTTATTGTACTAATTTAAGTTCATATACAAAAACAATGACTAATTCACCATCTGGTGGAATGTTCTAACCACCTCTGTTGTAGCAACAGGCAATAACACTATCTTCACACCTTTTCCTTTTATCTGCCTGTCAGCAGCTTTGTAACTTGTAGCTGTGAACAAAGTGTGAGGTGAAAAATGTTTTTGGCACTCTTTATGAGATTTCTTAAATTTCCTAACAAACATTGTGTGCAAGTCTATACACATGTTTAATTACTACACTATTAAAGATGTCACTCACCCATTTTTGAAGTGAATGACATGAGCTCGTTGCAAGCCAGTCTCCAGGAAATAGCCCAGCTCTTGTTCTTGTGTAGCTGGACCTGGTTTAGGGCTGCGGTTCTGCATCCCTGCTGACAAAGCCTGGAGGAATAAGACTTCACATGAATAAAAGTCGCAGCATATTTTTCTGTAAGGTCTTTTGCCAGTTGGCTGTTGTAAGCGCTACTTTTTTATGTAGCTTGTAGGCTATTTGTAATACCCACCCACAGATTGCATATTTTTTTGAAACAAGAAAATTGAGTGTTTACTTAAAATTAAAAGCACACCTTCTCAGCCTCTTGCAGGTATAGAAGAGCAATATCTCCTGATTTTTCATAGCATGTGATGATTTCCTGGTCCCTCTCTGTTATGCCTTTGTTAGATGATGGAGAGCCTGTGTTCCTATTGGCCGGAGATGGAGAGGAGTGGGGCACCTTTTCAAGACATAGGCCTGAAAGGAACGACACAAGTTAGCCAATACAAATAATATTGTAGGTTGTTAAATCAACAAGCTAAAAGTAAAAGTATTCCAGTCTGTTCTCCACTACAAATAGCACAGTGCTACCACCATGTGGATGCAAAGCCAAACTACAGAACCAGAATAACTACAAA
The DNA here is from genome assembly GCA_019594935.1 of Periophthalmus modestus. Classification (NCBI taxonomy): domain Eukaryota; kingdom Metazoa; phylum Chordata; class Actinopteri; order Gobiiformes; family Gobiidae; genus Periophthalmus; species Periophthalmus modestus. The sequence goes on from JAIEZT010000068.1 coordinate 10,156,710, forward strand.
AAGCTGCTTGGACTAAAGATGAACATTACTGCAATCATTGATGAATCTAAAATAATTTACTCATTGGGTTTTGTCATTTACCTTTAGTCGCATAAGCCTCTGCAATCATAGAAAGTCTATAGACAGGAGCACCTCCAAGCTGCAGCTCATCCAGATTCACCTTGTTGTAGTGACCTGTTTAATTTGAAAATGTGAATTAGCATTCAAACAACAAAGAGGACTAATTATTAATGGGCGCAATCCTACCTAAGGCATCCTTGTAGTCCCCTTCCACATAACAGAGCTTAGCCATCAGCAGACTGGCCTCCTGCAAGTAGTCAGGCTTTAGGTTGCCCCGGTCCAGCGCTGCTGTAAGGTGTTTTCTGACCTCCACCAGTTTGGGCCGTGGACCTCTTGGACTGGCCCCTTGTTTAATGGGATTCTCCTTCAGATAAGTCTGCAGCTTACATTCTCCCAACAGCAGCTCTCCGAGGTCATCTATGTGACAAAAGCAAGCACCTGCGATTAAACTTGGAAATAACTAACAACTATGACAATGTAATGCCATCTTGTAATTCAATGTTCAGCTAGCATGTACCACAATATTTTACATTATGTAACAATGTAATGTCCTCAGTAAAAATATTTTTGTTTGTGTACAACCGCCTATGAGAACCACATACCAACCAGCATTATGAACAATTATGGCAATCCTCTGAGGTCATTGGCTGACTGAATGAAATGAACAATAATCCGGTTATAAACTGTTTCAGTAGATGACCAGCAAAAATGCGTGAAACTTTCCAAACTTAAGTAATATTATAACTATTCTTGAGCTAATTCAAAATCATGCACCTCCATATATTTTCTATTCATTATTTTTATTACACCTTCATTGCCCTTCCTATTTTAAACTCACACAGGTACGATACAGAAATCTATTCAAGATTAATATTTTAATAAATATGATACAGCTTTTCAACCAGGAAAGTTCAATGTACATCAGATGACATTGCATCTTTAACCTTTCCATGTTCAGTTATGACGGCAACAGCGACACATTGGACTTCTTATTGTCATAAATCCAGATTAAAAAGAGTTAATATTAAAAGTATAGCGCATCGAATGTGTGCTAAATTGAGCAGAGTATTGGAAAACGGACTGTGGACTGTGCTGTCAGGAAGTGTCGAGGACTCACAGTGGAGCAGGCCTTTGGCGCTGAATGAACACACACCAGTGTCTCTCTTACCGTTTGAGATGAGTTTGGCTGAAAGCTGCCTCACCAACTCCGGGATTTTGTCCCATTGACCCTCAGATCGACACCGCTCAATTTCGGTCTCCAGTCGTGAGCCTGACTTCTTCGCTGTCATTTTGGGCCGACTCAGCTGGACCAAAACAGCCAAAGAGGTTCCACTGCCCAAGCGAGCTGGACTGTGAGCTACAAAGATCCGGTTTAAATTTAAAATTAAAAGCAACGTTACTGAAATGCTAAATTTCACAGCAAACCTACTCAAGAAAGGGTAATGTTTGGTTTTGGATGCAGTTATTTATGCTACATGTATTTAGTGTAAGTGTTTGTCATTGATCATGTTCTGCAAAAAACAGCGGCAATCCAAACGCAAAGTTTTGGTTTGAAAGTACAAAAACACGATGTAAAATTTTAACGGAAGTCATATAAGTCAAAACACAGCTTGCTAACGCTGTGCTGAGGCTGATCGACATGGCACAAGTGTCTCTGTATTTGTCTAATGTAAACATTTCTTTGGGTCAAACGATGGAAAGTGAAAAGGTAAGTAATTCATTTGTGGCTCAATTATTTATGCTTGATAAGAGATTCCACTTTAACAATGAACTTCCTTAGCACGAGAGCTAACTAACAGTCAACTTAAGTACCCTCACCAATTAAATTCCTTAAAACAATCAGCCGGACAAGGACTGAACGACTATATTATGTATTATCCCTTAAATATAACAAATGCTATACATTAAACTTTAATAATAATCTACATTGTTACAAAGCAAGCTACATTTTACTGACTGGGTCCTAGGCAAGGCAAGTTTATTTGTATAGCACAATTCGTACACAAGGTAATTCGAAGTGCTTCACAGAATAAAAAAAGACAACATAAGTACATCTTTATTTCAGGGTATGGATGGGTCAACTTGTTTGGAAATGCAAGACATGAGCCAAAAGAAGGTGAAGGTTCCTCGTAGGACAATCTACTTTGCCAGTGGTGAAACCATGGAGGAATACAGCACTGACGAGGAGGAAGTAGAACCTGTCCAGAAAGATGTCTTGCCAGTAGACACAGTAGGTTAAATGTTATTGCCTACCTTTAACAGGATACTTTATTATTGTGAGGTTCTCATACTGTATCTGTATACTATAGTCAAAAATGACCTGGGGTCCTTATGTCTGGTTTCAAATGTGGAGAATGGCAACTTCCACTGTCTCAGGTAAATGTTATATTAAAGGTTTCCAAAAAATGTATGTGCTCAATGCTGTTTCAGAAAATGAATAGATAAATGCTACAAGTAACATTTTGTGCCTCTTGCGCAGTGTGTGATTACATGGGTGAGAAACTTGCCTCTCTGTTTGGCATCACTACCCCCAAATACCAATATGCAATTGATGAATACTACCGTATAAAGAAAGAGGTAAGTCCACAATAACTTATTTGTCATATGCCAGGTATAAATCACTTACAACAATGGCTTATGCATGTGTAGGAAGAGGAGGAAGAGGAGGAGAATCGTCTTGCAGAGGAAGCAGAGCGACAGTTTGAACAGAGCAAACAGCAGAGTGATTCTACCACCATGCAACAACCAGAGTCATCATTTGTAAACATTAACTTTGAGATTGAACAATGTTCATCCCCTGACAGTAAAGACATAAATGGCATAGATGGTTAGATTAGAACCTCTAACATTTATGGGGTTAAACACGCTGTGTTATTTTAATAATACTAATTTTTAAGTTTTAATTTTTCTACATAGTTTTGTTTGTAGAACTCATTGTAGGATACCATTTTTGCTGGCCAAGCAATCACTACATCTTTGTTTTATGTTTTGATGTAAAATGTAGGTTTATCTTTGCCAATGTCAATTTACAAGAAATCAACATGTATAGGTTACTGAACGTTAAGAGTTTAATTAATCCTTAAAGTGTCCTTGCTGAATGTACAGTTGTCATAAGCTTATAAGTACATTATCTTCAGAGAGAGAGATTGTTTCATGGTAACAAGCTTTAGTTCAGTGGAAGTAAAGCACAAATGTTTAACCATAGCCATGTGAATTGCCAAAAATATATACATTTCTAGTAATAGAATATTATATGAAAGATGTCCTGTATCATTACATAAGTGAACAAATTCTTAATGACTTAATTTGATAATAGAATATAAAGGGAATGGGAGTAGATATTTCTACTAGTTTATGATTTTTTTCCATTGTGAAGGATTATTTTTTTTAACAAAGGACAAAGAGGTATGGAAGTAAACCTTTTTATTTAACTGTATTTTACATTGACCTGTACATAGTAAATATTTATTTTGTGTCTTAATAAAAAAAAATAGACATTTTAGATTTGTTTGCTTTCGTGTTTTTCTGTTGATTAAACTTACAGAAAGGTGTCGAACATTGTAAATGCAAACATGTAAAAGACATAACAATAAATATGTAGGAATGGTCTATTAAGACTTGTAAAAAGTTTCTGTAGAGAAGTCCAACAGAGCTTTCACAAATATGTACAGCGTTACCTCAGGTGTCATCGAGGTCACCCGTGTTACTACTACTGTTGTCATTGGCAACCAGCACTTCTCTGTTTTCATAAGTCCAAAAGCCATTTAAGTCTATCAGGATACTAACAACAGTATCCCCCTGACAGCAGTTCACCAAGTCCTGCAAGGTGATTTTATATGGATCTTTGGGCTTCACCATGTCAAAGATCTCATCCTAAAAAGGAAAAATCTCAGTCATTATTTAGTTCTAAACTTTACCTTAAAAAGCCACAGGATACTGTGTGGGAACTGTACCTTGACATCTTGAAAAGTCACAGGCTCTTGACCATGAACTTTCATCTGCTCTTGTATAGCCTAAAAATAACGCATAAAAAAATAAACATTCATACAACCAGGCATAAAGGAATTTGTAAAAGACCCGTACTCTGAAGAAATAGTTGAGTGAGAAGACATTGAGATATCCTTGGTTCTCCATGTCCAAAAGTTTAAAAATGTATTGTAATGCAGCTGGCTCTTTTCGGTTTTCCAGGGCCAAAACAAAGTCTAAATATGTCTTATAGTCCTGCAACATAGAATAGAGTGTCAAATTAGTTTTTGTGATTTTTTTTTTCTCTTAAAAAAAATCATGGACCAAAGTCATACCATTTCTCCATCATATGTGAGGCACTCCTGAAAAACGCGGTCAAGGAAGACTGACGTCAAAGTGGCTGTTCCATAACGAGAAAGCTCTTCTTTGCTTAACATGCCATTGTGGTCTTTATCCAAATTAAGATACTGGCCTAAGGAGATGTTTTCAAACCAATATTTGACTACACACTGACAAACATTGTACTTTAAAATTGTAGACTCTTACCATACACTCTAAGGGCAGATGGAGCTGAAAACCAGTTTGATTCCTGACTCTCTTTTGACAGTTCTTCATCTCTCAACTGAGCATACATAAAGAAGCAAAACAAAGGTGTCTTCTTAAAAGTAGCTTTGCTGTTTATGTATACACAGACAGGTCTTGATATCTACAGTTATATCAATGATACTGATATTACCTCTAACAAGTCATCCAAAAAACTACATGCCAAGATGTCCTGGATTTTTATCTTTCCTTGGTGGGCATACAAACAAAACAAAACAAAACAAAAAAATAAAATAAATCAAGCTTAAGTTGCATAAAGAAGTTATGAATTATTTTGTTTCCACTGGCGGTGTTGTTTACCTGTTCGCAGAGGATCAAGGAAGAAAAAAAACTTGCGGACAGCAGTGCAAACATAGAAAGAATAAAATGACTTTTCCAATCCATCAAGCTGAGGCAGAGTAGGGATCAATTCCAAGATGTAGTTCTCCAGATCCTGCAAATATTAGATTTATATTTAATTAGAAAATAAATGCAAGATATTTTTCTATGTTTCTTATAGAGAAACTCACAGACTCTCTGAGGTAACCCTGCCCTGCCACATCATATAGGCTTAGACCAATCCTGGTCTGATGTAACCACACTAAAAAGAAAGAAAAAAAAGATTGAACATTATATTGTATTGATATTGTGATTAGGGAACCATTGCTTGTTTAAGAAAAAAGTAGAGCATCAAACCTTTCCTCATGACGTAGTTAAAGAACTGCATGATGGAGATCCTCCCATAAGGGTCATTGTGAAGCAGCTTGGCATAAACTCGGGCAGTGAAAAACTTTCTAAACATTAAGGAGAGGAGAGTTTCTTTAGGCTGAAAGTTACATTTAACATCTGCTGGTGTCTGCTTTCCTCACTTGCACTTGGGCCCAGCTTTCTCGCCCACTTGTAGATAGGCTTCATAACTGATCATGGCCTCCTCTCCTGTTATTGGAGGAACCTGATGCTTGTCCAGAAGAAACCAAAGATTCTACAAAAAAACAACAAAACTAAAAGGATCAGAGACAATACATCAACATCAAACTATTTAGTTGTTAGTTATAAACATTTACCTGAAGTTCCTCATTATCCAGAAGTTCTCGACTCTTCCTTTGCAGAAACACAGCCCTGGATTCCTCTCTCAACTTTTGCAGCAGTATCTCATCTTCTGCTGGAAGCTGCAATGGCCAAATTGTAATGCAAAGTATTTTCAGAGATGGGTAAAGTAATTGGTAAAAATCTTTTAAAAGTGGAGAGTGTATCTGTCATTTACACTCTCCGCTAAATATAAATAAATATGTAATTACTCTGTAGTAAAACCGTGGGATGTTATTATAGGATGTGTCTTTGTCGCCTCCTCCCCTCCACTCTGTGTAATACTTTGTGAAGAGCTCAGTTTCTTCTGCTTTCTTTTCCTCCTCACTTCTTTCATCTATCAACCAAACATGGCAAGTAATATTTCAATATAAAGAAAATTTCCATATCAAACATTCGAGTTGTAATGGTTAGTTATTGTAGTTAGCTAGTTAACATAGTTTGACTGTTATTTCTCACCTTTGGTAGTGTTTTCCAGCCTCCTTTTTAATACCTCGGACCAGTGATCTCTTTTTTCGTTTTCCATAGTTTGGAAAGCGTTGTAACGCGTATAATATATGTGAAATACAGACAAAAATAGATCTTCTGTAATTGTCAAATAAGCTACGGAAAAAGAGACCAACTGCAACCGGAAACAGGATATTGTTTCCGCTCGGTCCTTCAGCATAAAAGAATCATTAGCTAACGTAAGAGTTTAAACGTAAAAACATTTTTAAACTTGACGATAATTTACTGGCATAAAAAGTTTACCAATCAAAAGATATTCAGGGTGACTAGTTTAACGCTACTTTTGCACACATCCGTCAGCGACTGCAACTTTTTGCTGCTGTCACATGTTGATGACGTCAAAATATGCGACCCAAACCATGCCTCTAATGTTGTCATGAGAATCTGTAAGGAGAATTTATTTCCAATGTAAGGAGAATTTATTTCCAAATAGATCGAAATGGTATCAGAGAGGTGTTTGTATTTATGATGATTATAGTTTAGAAAGTCATAAGAAGTCATAATCTTCACGTGGCTTCTTTACTGGTCCATTGATGAGGTTTCCTTTTTAGCTATTCAATTTTATGTCCCGTTTTTATTTTTATTTTCCTGTTTAAACTAAGTTTGGGGGTACCATGAGGTCAAGCCTCATATGCAAACTCAGAACTTGTTCAATTCATTTGAACCCTGTCTTGCACCATGGGACTATTGTCAATGCGGAAACTTACTTGAGCTCAAAACTGTACAGCAACGCACGCTGTTTAAGCTCTAAAGAGACATCTCGAAAGACCAGAGTGTTAGACAGCACCCAAAATAAGGATTCAGAGAAGCAAAGAGGTTATAGGAGCGGTAGAGACACATATGGAAATGAGCATGGCCAGAAAGAGGAAAAAAACTGGAGAGGCACCTTTCTGCAGCGCTCCTCTTCCAAATCTGTGTTTGCTGCTGGGACTGCCAAAAAAACAGCTGAAATTCTGAGAAAGAAAGCAGCTCTGGCATCTGGGATGGGGCCAACCACTCTAGATGATCCTAAACCAAAAACAATGGCAGGTACTGGGAAAGAAAATTAAATAATACAAAAATGATTCACAACAGTAAGTGATGTTTTGTTTTTGACAGAGAGGGTTAAGCTTCCCGATCGGCCCCTGTCTATTGCAGAGTGGAGAAAACTGAAGGATTCTATGATTAATGTCCAGCGTTTTGAAATCAATGTAATGTATGGGCTGTTCAATTCTGGAGCAGAGTTGGATATCGCTAAGTAAGAATAAGTTTAAATGTTATGTAATTTCACCATGCCTTTTATATTTTTGAACCAACTTAGCTTGTATTGTAATGTCAGCTAAGTATACCACATCAAAAAGTAGAAACTGGGGGACACATTGTTGTAATTTGTTGTAATTGGGAAATTTAAGCTCATAGGTAACTGCAATAACACCATATGAATTTCAGTTTTTATCAAATATGTCCCACAGGGAGATGGGAATAGCAATAGGTGCAAACATCTTACAACCCTGCATGCCAGTACACCGGAAAAGTATTATCTATTTACTTATTTTTCACAAGGAAAAAAAAAGTATATAACTTTTTGTACAAGTCATGTGGTATCAGTGAAAAAATGGGAAATTCTCCAAAGAAATTGGACAAGGGAACATTAATGTTGTTGTATGGTTTTCTCACAACAGGTCATTGCTGACTTTTGTTGTCACTGAAACGGGAACCCTGTCCTATGAGTTGCTGCTAAGATATCTAACGCTTTGTGTGATGGGCGGCCATGACAGTGAAGTGTTTGACGTCTATGACATCATGCGAACATCTTTCCCCTCTCTGGAAACAGGAGCCTCCACCCTCTTTATAAAGTCCTTCTGCCGCACAGGGAGGTGGAGGGAGGCTCTTGTCATTCTACAAGAACTCAAAAAGGTACAACAATATAAATAAATACAAATTAAATAAATTACATGACATAAGAAAATATTCCAGTTTCAAGTTTAGATTACAAATATAAAAAGACTAATAAATTTTTTTTCCTCACACTGTTCGATCACAATTGCATATTTTATTTTATTTTGTCAATTTATATTGACCAAATGTCGTCCTTCAATGTGTGGACTGCTCCAAACTACAGAACTGTACTGACTGCTCTCTTCATTAAAATGACCCAAGGATATTATTGATGATTACAACTGACAGAATCTTCATATCAATTAAAATTAGATTAATAGGACACCCCTAGTCTCTTCTTATCTAGCATTGTTTCTATTTTAACAGGTAGTCACCCCATCGCCACGTAACTATGGTGACATAATATCAGCTGCAGTTCAGCACAGTGATCTGACCACAGCCTGGTTGCTTTATGATGAGTTAATAGAAAAAGGACTGAACCCACATGCAGAGACCTGGGAAGCGCTTTTCAATAAACCAAAGAGGACTGAGGCAAAGGAAGAGGGGGAAAAGATTCGGTCTCCACAAAAGCAGCGGCTTCTGGGTATTCTACACTACATGCGGGAAAACCAAATCTATCCACCAAAAAACCTAGCAGAAAGCATCAAGATCTGGTTTGAAAGGTAACAGTTTAACACAATTGCTGTATAACAATTCATGTATACTGCTGCACAGAGGGTTGAAAGTATTTGGCCTGTCTGAAAGTGCCTATACATAATTATGGCTGATATATCTCGGGAAGACAACTAGTGCTTTCTACTACAATTTCTAATAATACTGGTATTCTATATTATATTTTCAGTCTTGAGGACCAAAAATGGGAAGGAAGGTGGACCACTATCTCCCCAAAGTAACATTTTTTTTTATACTTGTCAGGCTTACATACTAATACTATTTAGATGGAGTTTAATTTAAACAATAATGTAATTGTAAATATATATTGGATTTATTGTCTGGTTATGTGTTTAGGGGTGAGTGTCACTGTTGTGGGACTAAGCTGGAATCCATTCAGCTGACTGATGAGGAATACCAACAACTTAAAGATAAAGTCATGGTCAGTGTCATCCAGGGACAAGATGTTTTTAACAAGACTACCCCTGAGGTTGGTTTATGGATTATATTTATTCAGATACTTAATACTCATTAAACTATTGTATTGTTGTTTGGCATGCTAGACAGCTGATTCAACTGAGGAGAAAAACAGGAGAATAGATGGCTCCATCTCCCTTTTGATCAACTTAAGCATGGCCACAGGCCATGCTTAAGTTATATTGTAACAGTTCTTTTTATTTTGTTGTAACAATACAAAAGGAGGTAGGCTAGCTGTGTCCAAACTATGGCCTGGTGGCCAAATGCAGCCTTCGGACCAATTTTTATTGGCCCTCAGGCCTTCCACTAAACTGGCATATAGGCAGTATAGGCATAGGCATTACATCACATTTTATTGTGATTGTGATTTTATTGTAAATTTTCAAGCCTTATTAAAGGTACAGTGGCTCTGTCAAAACTATGTAAAATGCATTCATCTGAATTACTCGACATAATGACCGGTCTGTGGCTTCAAATCTATATTAAAATGTGGCCCTCAGAGAAAAAAGTTTGGAGACCCTTGATTTAGGCAGACTATTTTACACTGTGCAAGTAGCCATTTTTATTAATGTTCAATTTTAGCATGACCACATTTTAAATATTAATTCATATGCAACACAAAATTTATACTGATGTATAGGCTGAACAATGCATGCAATAATCAATAACATTTGTTTTCAATCTTTGCCCTGGTCCTCCCCATTTGTCATGGTGAATCAAAAAATCACAACAATTAAACCTAAACTTAACTTAAACTAATGTAAAACTTACAAATCCAGCAAGACAACTTGGTCTATTTTTTATAGTCTATAAATGTTCAAGAAACATACAGTCCTACAAGCTGCTGAATATGATCTCAGTATTGCTAACAAGCAATAACGTGTAACAAGTAAGACTGCATATAAAAAACACACTGAAGAAAGGTTAGTTGTAAAACTTTGTGTAGAATAACTAGGATACTACGCCCTTTATTATGCCACGATACAACTTCATTCAAAGTCTGTAGTATGTGAATTATGCTGCTCGTAGTACGTAATTCAGGTCAGCAGAAATTGCCACAGGCTGGTTTTCAAAATGCTGTCATTCTTTGCGTATAACTGTGCATAAATGGCACCATCATCTTATGTATGCATGTGTAGCCCAGTGTGTGTGTTTTAAGCAGTCATATTATCCACCGCGGCACAATGAACGGGTTTCACATATCAGCTCTGGAAAGTCCCTGGATAATTATACTGGATTTTCTCTTGGTCTGTTTCAGCTCTCCTTTTTCTTTCCCTCCTCCCAGTTCACTACTTTATACTATGTCCATATGATTCACATTGTATAAAACCATTGCCATCATGTACCTCATATACCCCCTTTGTCATGCTTATTATATGCAAAACAATAGTATTATTAATCTGGCAACATATCCACCATCTTGCAGGAAGATTGTAAACTTTGTTCTTTAACATTTCTATTGCTCTGCAATTTTACATCTTAATTTGCAGTACTCTGCCGTTTCAAGGCCAGGGGAATTCACACAAGCCTATTTCCATACCACTGCTATCTAAAAGTGAAAGTCTCGACAATTCCTCTGCACCAGACATCTATTATAAGATCCAAAGTATGTCGCCTATTATGGTAGAAAGTTGGTCAACTGTATTTGCTGTTTCTTGTATTGAGCTTTGCAAATAAAGAAGATAAATAAAGAAGAAAGCCTTCAACTTCAAATGATGCCCCAGAATAACTTTTTACTCACATGCTGGCCAGGTATGTGACCATCAGTCACCATAGTGAGGAAAGCAGATCGCCACCAGTTGTCAGTCAAAACAGGAAACATCATGTGATATTTTTTTGGTGAACTTTGCTCTAGTACTGTCTGTGTGTGCAGGTATATATATATATATATATATATATATATATATAGCAATAATATATATATATAATATATATATATATATATATATATATATATATATATATATATATATGATATATATATGTATATGTATATATATATATATATATATATAGATATATGTATATATATATATATATGTATATATATATATATATATATATATATATATATATATATATATATGGGTATATAGTATGTGTATATATATATGTATATATATGTATGTGTGTATATGTGTGTATATATGTGTATATATATATGTATATGTATACACACACACACACATATACATACATGCATACATACATATAAAATGTGTGTGTATGTATATGTATAGCATATAGCTTTTCACTTGTACTTGATTTTGTGCTTAATAGTTGTTTGTGTGTTGTATGTATACACACATATATACATATATATGTGTATATATACATATATATGTATACACCACACACACACACACACACACACACACACACACACACACACACACACATATATATATATATATATATATACACCATACATATATATACACACACACACACACACACACACACACACACACACACACACACACACACACACACACACACACACACATATATATATATACATACATGCATACATACATATAAACTGTGTGTGTATGTATATGTATAGCATATAGCTTTTCACTTGTACTTGATTTGTGCTTAATAGTTGTTGTGTGTGTCCCCTCAGGAGCTGGAGAAGTTTAAAGCATTTGTCAAAAGAAAGCCTGCTTTTGATGTGGTTGTTGATGGACTAAATGTTGCCAATATCAACAAAGATAAAAGCAAGCTCTCAGAAACGGTAAGACCAATGAATAAGTAAAAGAATTTAGCATTTTTCACTATGCTGTGGTGATTTTGGGACTTTGGCCTCAATCTAACTCAGGGGCTTTTTCTGCACTTTGTACTATGACTAAACCAGCTCAAATTGTGCATGTGGGTGCGACAATCACCTTTAAAACTGGCCAGTGTCTTTATTTAACATTTGGCCTACTCGTCTGCCTGCCCACATTTGTCTGTCTGACAGGATGTCTGTCCCTTAACTAACTCTCAATCTTTTAGCTTTGAAAAGAGTTAGTTTGAAACACTACTAGAGCTAGGCAATATGACCCAAAAAATTGATCACATTTTTACACAATATAGGATTTCTTTTTATTTATTTATTTTTAATTAAAAACATGCTCTGTCATCCATAAACAATAGATATACATACTTTTAATCATTGTCATTTATTTCTCAAAAGTCTAAACTTTCCACACCGCATGATGTTACTGATTGGCTGTTGACCTTTTGATTAAAAAGACCCTCTGTATATCCTTGACTAATAGACATGATAATTAGAAAATCTCAGTTCAAATGTGACTAATAGTGCAGCCCTACTACCACAATATGGTCACCATTATTTGCCAATTAAATGTGTGCATGTATCAATTTCATGTCTTTGTCATGTTTCAGTTGTTGGTAGTGGTATCTGAGCTTGTGCTTCGGGGTCAGACGGTGCTAGTTTTGGGGAGAAAACACATGCTGCGTCCAACCAGATCCTGGGATGGAAACAACATGAAATCTCTCCAGCAGAAAGCCCACTGTTTCTTCACTGAGAACATGTGAGCACACCAGACACAATAATTATGATTAGTCTACTTGGAAAGCACCCATTCACAGCAGCTGATCAGAAGCTTTTTATAGGAAATACTGAAATCTATTTAAGTAATCAATAAATAATTGCCCCAGTACTACGGGAGACTATGTGGAACATCAAATGAAAGCTACATTTAAGTCATCAGTTTGATTAAATTACTAAACATAGCAGCTGCACAAGACCATACTATTTTTTGAATAGTCTTCTAAGTAATACTCTTCTCACAGCTCAGAGGATGACCCTTTCCTGCTGTATGCCGCTTTGCATTCTGGGAATCACTGTCGGTTTGTGAGCAGAGATTTAATGAGAGATCACAAGGCCTGTCTGCCTGATGGAGCCACCAAGCGCCTCTTCTTTAAGTGGCAGAGGGGACATCAGCTGGTTGTTGACAGTTATATTGCACCAGGAAGGAAAGTCTGTTTTCAGGTAAGCTAAAAAGCACAGGATGTTGGGAAAGGAAAGAGGAAGTTTAAGCATTTTCGGTTTTATTTCAGGGTATTCCCAGCTACGACACTATTGTCCAGACGTCAGGAGGTTCATGGCATATTCCCTATGATGACTCAGAGGACAGAAGCACCTATGAAGTACCACAGAAATGGCTGTGCCTTACTACTCAACACTGAAATGGATTTTCCTAATACAAATGTGTAAAATTAAAAAGATTCTAATTAAAGCAAATGTTAATGTGTTTTTCAAATATAGGATTTTTACGTGGTGTAGTATAATTGACATTTCCTAAAGTTCAGTGAGAACAGAAGATGATTTGTTACTTGAAAAGTATAATTTAAAGATAAGAATAATCAATTGTAAAAAAACAAAAAAAACTGTGGCCACTGAATGAGGTTCATGCTTGGGAACTGTGATTTCTGGGACAGCCCACAGCCCTTTATTTTAAAGCTGCAGTATTTTTGGTTCAAATATTAACAAAGTTGTGTAATAAAATTAAATCAAAATGTTGCTCAAGCTTGTTATATAAAACATTCTTGGACATTATCACAAATTATTAAATGGAGCCTGAATAATCACTTCAGAGAGTGCTTTAATTGTATAAATCACATAACCTACTGGAATTCAAAAGTAAATTTCAAATCCCAAATTGTGAACTGCACCAAAAAGTTTTATTTCCATCCATTTTCATCCAACTCCCTTCCTTCCCAGTACTGACGCATCCTGTTGTTGGGGAATGCCGTATGAATGCTATGGACAGCTGAGTGTTCTGTTCCTGGGAATTTCCTGCCACTTCCTCAATGGCCCCACCCTCCAAAAAACTTCCTGCATTGGATAAGAGCCTCATTCCACATGCATTTCCTGAACACCTTAATACACAAAATACACACATACATAGCAAGAGTAAATATTCTTGATTCATAGCTCTTCCGATATCTATGAAGTTGGTAAGGTTGCTAAGTTTTAAAATAAAACCAGTATTTAAGATGCAGCTCATCTTAGACAAACTTAAATAATATGTTGACACAAGTTCTGTTAAATACGAGCGTTTTAATTTAAGTGGAGAGTGTTGGACTGTTTGCTGTCTGACATATACAACTTGCTAGACTGTACACTTCACAGCTTCCATAAAAATACATCTTTTTATACACAGCATTTACAATATACAACAGAGCCGTCGCGGTACAACTGTTTTAGTGATGACAAATTTACAATGTCCACAGAAAATAATTAGGTGTCCGTTTAATCAAAGAGCGAATACGAGATCCCATCCTGTAATTTGTAGTATCTGTACACATCATTGTCTTTCATTGTTTTGTCTCCGGGCTATCGCTTTTCCAGCCAGTCTCGGGAGCGCCTCTGCAGCTGCCTGTTTTTGTTGCCCAATGCGTTATTGTGGGTAGGCTTTTGGGCATTTGATGAAGAAATAAAGTTCTTTCTTCCGTTTCATAACCATCAACACCAGTTATCTGCCTCTTCATCACACCTTTCCCAATGTCCTCTAATGTCCATTCCACTGGATATCATCGTACCCCACCTTCAAATACATGCAAAAGAAAAACGTGAGTATTTCAATAAGGCCTTTCCATGACTTGATTTTACAATGATTTCACACATACCTCCTCATCTTCCTCCTCGTCTTCCTCTTCACTGTCATCATCCTCACTGTCTGGAAGCTCTCGTAGCCCAGGCTTGGTCAGTGAATACAGCTCCTGCCTGATTTGCTCATTGTCACGTCCGTATGTGAGGTGAAATGGCGTGTGACCAGCGGACGTGAGGAGATTGGGGTCAGCACCTTTTCTGAGCAACAGTTGTACCAGTGAGAAATTCTGTTGGTCTACGGCGAGATGTAGTGCTCCACGACCACTTCTTTGCTCCTACAATAGCAAGAATTTGTAGTAAGTTTGTGGCCAAAATCATAAGCTTTTTCTTTATGCATGCAGTCGGTTTCAGTGATTTACCTTGGCGTCTATGTCAGCCCCTAAATCCACAAGGTTTTCCACGAGCGATAGAAAGCCGTGAACTGAAGCCAAGTGGAGACAGTTTTGACCTGCAAAAAAATTTAAAATAATGTTACTACAGTGGCATGACAAGGCCTATTTTGATAAAGTTGTGATAATAGAAGGTTTGTGGGTACTTCCCTGCTCAAGATAAATCTTACATTGTGGAATAACTTTTAAATGCCAGTTAAAACAAAACGGTATGGAGTGGTATCTTAGTGTTTGGCAGAGCTACACTACCACACATAGCATTACCACATAATATAATAAAGCAGCAATCGAAACATATTTTGAACAACCATTACGTTTTTGAATGTGGAAATTTATGATTAAATATAGCACTCCTAACTACCTGAGGACAAAACTAGCAAAATATAAAGTACTCAATCCCTAAACAAATAAAAGACAAGAATAAGTGGCAGTACAATAAGAATCCAATATCAGAACCCAAGAGAGTGAGAAGAGCACATTTTTTTACAGATTGATAATCACTTGACAAGCACATAATAACCATACCATTTAAATTGTCCATAGTCGGACCTCGGATGCTTACCATGATAGTTATAGGCAGCCATTGCAGTGTTTAGATGGTGGGGGAGGCAGTTCTGTGTGATCACGCTGAAGCAAGGCAGGTTACCATGTCGACAGGCGATGTGAAGGGCCGTATCTCCGTTACTGTCGACGAGCGTGGGGTCACAGCCACCTGCTAGGAGGCGCTCACACGCGCTTGCCTGATTTGTTATTACTGCTAAGTGGAGAGGAGTCTGCAAAAGGAGAGCACAGGGAGAGGAGTTATATGACCCTGTATAAACAGAGCTGAAAGAGTTTGCCTATGGAATTCTAGGAGATAACAATAAAGTTAAGATTACAGTTTAATTACTCTTCAGAATGAAATACCAACCTGTCTCTGGTCGTTTTGTGTGTCAAGAAAGTCTGTGTTTTTAGAAAGCTCAATTATTTGCTTGATGTAGTCCTTGGCTTCATGGATGATGGCCAGATGGAGCAACCTAAAACATAGGAAAGGAATCTTTACTCTTTGTGCTTCAGAGATGAGAAGGGTGACAAAAATCTGAATGACGCGACCACAGCATAAATGTCACAGCCTCAATATATTGATGTGTTCTTGTAGAAAAGTGGACTTAAGTACAAAATATACAAGAGCAATTTTTTGCATATTAATCAATCATTTCTACTGAAAAGCAGAAGGCTACTATAAAAAATATGTTCCTTTAAACCTTAAAAGCGCATTCTTTGCAATGTGGCTGTACAAATTAAAAGAGAAATTGTGATTTAGGGGGAGCTTTTCACTGTTTCTCTCCTTCCATGTGGTCGGGGGCGCGCATCGGTCGGATTCCATGGCGGCGCGCCTGGGACTTTCCCAGTCTGACCCGCGGACATAGTAGATTCCCTCTCGATAATAGTCTTTTGTTTATGTCCAATATCACCGCGTCTGGCCACAGCTAACCCCATTGTTAAAGCGGACACGGGTAGTGTGCATTGTTAGCTCGAAAATACAGAAAGTATTTGTCCGCAAAACTTGGATTTCAATGAAACTTTTAGGCCCAGGCCTGTGCTTTGTAATGACAGGCTACAAGTAGACATTCCCCACAGGAAAGGATCATATTACCTCCCAAGAGCAGAGGCCTACCCAAGCAGACGGGAAACCTAGGTCTAAATATACCAGGCTGTCCATAACGTCATGCCTTATCTAACTTACGTGTCTCCGTCCTCGGTGATCTGTGTGGTCCAGTGCTGCAGCTCTCCGGTTACCGGGGCTTGTTTGGTCTCACTCTGCAGCTGCAACGCTCGGATCTCCGCGGCCACGGCCTGGTACTCCTCCTCTTTGAGCGAGTCTAAACCACTGTCGAGCCTCTCGTCCGTCGACGGCTTCTCTTCCTTCGAGTCCCGGTTATAATCCATTTGGCTGAATATACTGGTCCGGTGTCGGTCCATGGCGGTCCCTGTCGCCCGCAGCGAGGTGCGTTTGGCTGGATTCAGAGGGAGTTTAGAGCAGGCTGCAGTAAATGCCCTCTGTGTGGCTCCAGCGGGGCGGGGCTTACAGCTAGGTGGGGGATTTCCAGAAACTGTCACTCACAGTAACAGTGTGTACAGATCTGTGGCTCCTGGAGCAGAAGGGGCTTTCTTTGAGGCAAATGCAGTCTACTTAGACTGTCAGCAGAAATCCTAAATAAATCCAACTCTTATTCGGCCTCAACTAAATAGTCAGACACACAAATTATTATTATTATGCAAAGTGTTGTAGGCCTACAAAACTTGTGGAAATTCCAGAAGTGTTCATTTGATTGAAGTGGAAGTAAATCTCTGTGAAATTAAGCATTATTATATGGAAATACTCTCCAGTTTGAGCTCTTTTGCCTTTCCCCACTTTTGATTTTTGCTCTTTGTGAATTGTGCTGCAGGGGTTTCTGTTCTTGACATGAGTGTGTGTTGGACACATTTGGAAAGTCCTCAAAGTGCACTTTAATAATCTATCTACATGAATCATTTGAGGCAGAGGTGAGTGTCCCAACCCACAATAAATCTGCAAGATGCACAGGAGTTTCCGCCAGAAGTTCATTTGTGACTGCAATGTGATTTCACTTTGTTTATCTCACAGTAACATGATAAATGTACATGGAGGAGGAACTACTGTAGTGGAGTTTCCCTAAGACCCACACAGGCCAATGAGAGGTTCAGGTTCTTAAAGATACACACACATATACAAATAACAAAAACAAGGTGTGTTTTGAGATCCAAGTCCACCACTCTACAAAATAACCTACTGGCAACAATACTTTTGCCAAATGAGGTCACATACTTGGAATGATGCAACTATTAATTATTGTTCTATTTTAGATACAACTATTAATTAAATGTACTTGTAACACCTAACTGGATGTACTCCAAGTTTAGTGTGAATCTGTGAGGCTTCACTGGGCTGTGACCTTTCCTGGTTTAAAAACAAACAGCAGCAGCAGGTTGGGGGCCTGGGGGAAACTCCAGCCTCGGTTACCTCCCATTGTTCAGACGGTGAGACCAGTTTAACAGGCAGGCTCGAGTTTCAGCTGTTAGTATCAACTCTCAACTAGGCTACTACTTTTTCAACTATGTATTAAGCAAGAGACCTGTACTTTAATGGTGCTACTAGGCCCATGCAAAAAAGAATGAAAACTAACTCAAAATTTAGAAATAGTAAAATGGTAAATGCAGAAGAAACTAGACTGCAATAGGCATATAGAAGATTTAGACATGCATGGGAGCGACACAGTTTGAATGACTATCTTCAGAATCTGAGACCAGTGGTTCTCAAAATGTGGTAATGATATGTACCCTATTTGTTATTAAGAGTCTTTAGCAATGGCCTGGTTAGATTTAATTTACTGAACAACAACATAAGCACTGGACTATAACAAAATGATAAGCTTAAATCATTATTCTGTATATCTGAAAGAACAACGTTGTCATTAATTGTTCTTATTTGAATAATTTGTCTTGTATTTATACATTGTATATTTTGAATGATCAGTTACAGGAAAATGAGATTTTCTGTAAATTCACTCAAGGCTAACTTGTGGTCTGAATTAGACGTCAATCTCATAAGGCATACAGATGTGCCTATTTATGCTGAAAAATAATTTTAATGAAAATATTTCTATTGTTACTGAAGTCTAAATTGTAAGGCATGCACAGTATGTATGCTCTGGTTTAAACAACAGATATTCTTCAAAAATTGCAATATGTGTCCTACACATTGTCAGCTTATAGGATTCCCTGGGTTTTTTATACATAAATAAACCTGTCCAACAATTGATGACTAATGTTTGTGTGAATTTCAACTGAGTCTTAAACTATCCAGGTAAAAGATCAGAGTAATGATGAGTCACAACATCACATGTGCTGATCACAGACTGCAAAAGCATGACACATGCACAAAAAAGCCCCACTAACAATAAAAAACATGGCATCAACATTATACTACCCTGGTCTTCCTCAAATCATTCTGTTTTACAGACCATAACAATGCTATGCAACGTTCACAAGTGAATCACATTTTAAAATGTAATACTCTAATAAAATGCAAATAGCTTACAATAAAATGCCAAATATGGACATAGGTAATAAGATTTAAGAATTAAAATGTTTTTTGTTTCTGCATAATACAATCCTCCACTAGGGAACAAAAAGTAAACTGATTGATGAAACTATATGTAGACCAACTTTAGAGATCCACTAACCACACAGCACAGATAATACAGATGATATTTTACCTTTCTGGATGTTCATATCAAAGTATAAAGTTACAGGCCTAAATGAAAAAAAGAAAAAAGAAATTTCTCTGTAACTTTGAAAGTTGTCTCAGTAAAAAGAAATCTTCCTTGGTTATGATTTGATTTTACCACAAGATGGCGACAGAGTGGTAGACTAACCCCCAAGCTCATAAAGCAATGAAGGGACACATGGGACACCTCAAACGTAAACCTTTCAAGAATCCGCGTGTCTTTGTTAAATCTTGGCTCCACCTGACGGCCAGTGACAGAAGGCACACATAGCCTCTGTCATTTTACGCAAACTGGCGCATGTCTACTTGTCCCAACAGTGACTGAAGTGACTTAAAGGAGCACTATGTAACTTTTCTGGTGGGGGGGGGCCACCTGCCTGTCTCCACGACGAAAATGTATTTGTCTGTAATAGGCTACCACACGCCTATATCGTCCATTTATTCAGTTACAGGTGTTTTATGGCCAAGCTAAAAAATAAAAAATAAAGAATAAAAAATAAAAAAATGAAAAATAAAATAAATATTATAATATATAAACAAAAAAAATAAAAATAAAAATACACCTTTATTATTATTATTATTATCCGCAGATCTTGCCCTTGTGACCTCACGTGCTTGTCTCTATAAAAAAGAATCCGTTTCTGCACTATTGAACATACTAGGCAATGCAGCAATAACTTTTCAGACATAAATAGAGGCTGCAGCATCACATATAATTTTTTTTTTTTTGCCATTTGTGGGAGGCTATGTATTACCTACTGTGTATAGGACATTGATCATCATAATACAACAATATTTGAAGAACATTTGACAATTTCACTCATAAAACCCAAGGCCCAATAGTTAGAGCCATTGCGGGGATGTTTCCTGTTCTCAAGAGGATTCTCCGCGCGACCCTCATCAAGCCAATCGCCTGACCCAGAGTCCGTTCTCACGCTCATCCCCCTTGATTGATTTCCAGAGAGCCAGGCCGGCTGGCTTTATCACACTGGCCGGGCAATAGAGCGTCTGGCCCGCACACAGAAACCGCCTCACCCCCTGGTCTGAATGGATAGATGCCCCTCCGATCTCTTATCAGCCAGAGCAGCTCTCGAGGGGGCGGGCTGCGCTGAATTGAGGCAAATCAACATCTCACTCTCAATCACACTACTGCACAGTAAACGCAACAAGACATGAAACACCCCAAAATATAGGCTATGCATTTTAAATATAAAGCTCAGCTCATACAATCAGACATTACACATCAAAAAAGGTGCGAGAATCCAATTTTATTAGCTGTTCTGTGTTCCATCACATGCCACGGGGTCCCAAACAAACAGACAAACATCAGTCTAAACATGACAGTTCATGTTTGAACCTTCAGCTTCTGCATTAAAATTTGAATGATCCATGCTGAATCTGTTCAACTACAAGGCACCCTCGTCAAACAAGAGTTTCTAGGATGCTCCAACTCTTCTTGTGCTGATGCTGCGCGCGCAGGTGCTGGAGACAGTTGCATCCAAGCAAACAGTGGACAGTGATGTGTCCTCCCCTCGCGCTCTTAAACCCCCTCCCTCTACACACTGCTGTCTCTCGTGCGTGTGCTCTTCAAAGCTCTACTTCAAAGTCGCTTCTTGACAACAGTTGTTTATTCGGTTCCCGTGCGTCATGCCTCGAGGATTTTTGGTGAAGCGTAACCGGCGAAGTCCGGGGTCATACCGGACCAGAAAACTCACCACAGCTTTAACTCCAGACTGTCACGAGAAGGCTGAACAAGGTGAGAGTGCAGAAGAACCGTGCCCAGTGCTCCACGAGGCGGGTGCGCGCGCGTGGAGCCCACACGTAGAGCCTGCGCTAGAGGCTGAAGTAGAGAAGCGAGCGCAACTCCCAGAAGCAGAAGAGCGGGTAACAGACGCTGTTACTCCAGACCACGACTCCACGCGCTTCTTTCCACTTCTACCATCACGTGAGGCGTCTTGCGTACCAATAACTCCAGCCAGCAAGCGGGTTCTTGAACAGCAAGAGGAAGATGCGGGCAACTCTCCACTTTTCCGAGGGAGATGCGTGACACCAGAGCTCCCGTTTCTCCTCAGCTCCACTCCCGCCTCAGTGCCGTTCAGTCGCCCCCACACAAGCCTCTACGGCCACGAGTCCAGCATGCACGCGCACCTGTTCCCTTCGCTCTCTATGCTCAACGATGGACAACACGGTGCAAGAAAGCGCTCCTTTGTAGAAACAGAGCGGAGATCGAGTAAAGTTAGTCCCACAAAGAAACCCAAAATCAACCGAAAGCTCCACTTTGAAGATGAGGTAACAACTTCACCCGTTTTGGGGCTACGCATAAAAAAAGAGGTACCAGACTCTAAAGCACAGCGGGAGAGGTCCCTGAAGCAGCCGCTGGGGGAATTTATCTGCCAGCTCTGCAAAGAGGAATACCGGGACCCCTTCTCTCTCGCTCAACACAAATGCTCACGCATAGTGCGCGTGGAGTACCGTTGCCCCGAGTGTGACAAAGTTTTCAGCTGCCCTGCGAACTTGGCCTCCCACAGGCGGTGGCACAAACCGCGCCCTGTGAACAATAGCCAGGGCCCAGAGGTGCAAACGAAGAGCCAGTCCCGCGGAGTTCTTCCGCTGGAGATGGACGGTAAAGAAAACGAGTTGCTGCGCATTGATAGGCACATCGACCACAGCACACCTGAGGGCTCCCACGTGGGGAGTATGGGCCCTCCGCCCACAATACCCCCTCACTACCGCACCCACGCGGACCCGCAACAAGTGAGAGCCGCGGACAGCCCTCCCTCGAGCCTGCCGTTACCGTTTGTCCAAAGTTTACAGGAAGAAGAACTATACGAGTGTCGTTGCTGCGGGAAGAAGTTTCGGCGTCAAGCGTACCTCAAGAAGCACCTGGCAGCGCACGAGCCTTCACTGACCACGTACAGCCAACCGCGAGACAGCCAGGTGTTTCTGTGTCACATCTGCGGTGCACGTTTCCCTTCCGCCGAAATACGGGACAAACACCGTCTCTGGCACACTGTGCGGGACGAGCTTATAGCGGGAACTTTAGCGGGAGTTTCCGGCGGAGACATATTTCACGGGCACAGAGACACCGAGAGCAGCACCGGAGAGAGCGAGCCGCAGGACTCACCGCACCTGTTCTCCAGTAAACAGTGTCCGTCCACGTTCTTCAGCGCCTCCGGCCTCACAAGACACATTAACAAGACTCACACCGCGGAGGACCGGCACGTCATGCTGCTGCAGATGAGCGTGCGCCCGTGAGACTCACAGGGAACACGCAAACACACCAGTCTGCCGTCCATTTGATTAAAACAAACAAAAAACACATTAAATACAGGTGAGGATCACGCTTCACGCATGGTGCCTTTCGCCAATAGTAATCGATTTTGTTTTAAGTTTGACTGTATCTATAAAAGCTAAACTGTGGACTTGCCCTTTTAGCTGAATTTATCCCTGTTGTCCAGATCTGATCGGAGCTGTCCACGGTGCTGAAGCTGTACTTTGCGCTGGACTCACATGGATCTATTAAACTGACTCCGCACTGCGCTGTCCACGTTACTGATCTCACGTGAGACAAAATGGTTCACTAACAGCTAAACATTAAAGTACTCACTCAACTCAGGAGTGCAATAACTGCAGCATAAATTATATTTCCGGAGTATAAGCATTGTTTTTTCTTTTTGCGGTAATACAAAAACTCCCAATACAAAAAGGCGACATAGCCCACACAGGCTACCTATGAGCTAGAGAGAGGTTTAGTGGAGCAACGACTATTTAGTTGGAAAACTAATTAGTGCATTAATTTTCATGTAATTACCATGGTCACATTTTCTTAATGCTCAAGCAGTACAATGACTTTACATAATTGTCAAATACAAATGCAATATTTTGGAAAAAATACATCTAAGAAGGTCTCCTTCAAAATCACTGATTACAAATTTTATACAAATAGATAAACAATATGCCTTTGCTTGTATCACATAATTTCATGTATCAAAATTAAATATGTAATAGTAAGCTATTGTAATTTATTTCCTAAAATTATCCTGAAACATCACATACTGTGTTTGCGTAATGTTTTTATAAAGCATAATTGTGAAAGGATTTGTCAAATCTGTCAAGAGTATCAATAAAAAAACTAATTTGGAAAAGGTCTGGGCACTTTTTTAAACTGTTATTTATTGATGCTTTATTATCATATTCACACATAGGTTTGAATGTGTTTTTTTTTTTACACACCGTTGGTTTGTCAGTAACACTGTAGTGAGTGCGGTCATGCTCTTGTGTGTGGTGTCACAGGTCAAACACATGCACTTAGCACTGTGGGCTCATGCAGTGGACAGGAGGACAGTCAGTAGTTATATCCGCTTCATCACAAATGACAGCATGATTTATCAACCCTCCAGAGAAACTGTTTATGGAAGTCTCCATTTTCTACTTTTTAATAATAAACTTTTGCACAAATCTACAGAGAATACATGTAGCTTATGAAGGCATATTTGCATGTACTGTATCAATGTAGGTGGACACAAATTAAGGTTTTCAGTATTTCAATTTAAAATGTTGAACGTTTAAACTGCATATCCAGCTCTCAAAATTTTAAGCATTTAATGTTGATGGTTGTCTCTAAGTAGCTGTACGATGTGATATATTTCTGGCCAATATTCTGATGTTGCCAGGACAAAAAAAGGACTTGTAACATTGACCTCGGAACAGGAGGCAAATCAAAGGTTGATAGTGATGAGATGACTCGGAGTGTTTGTCAATTTACAGCATGTACACATTATCCCCAAATGGGAAATGAGCAACTAAAGCACATGTTTGACCAAATATAGGGCCAGCAAGGGCAGATTCACCATCTTCTTTAGTAACATGACTGTATCAGTGACAATGTACAGGAACATGTGACAACATACAAATAGTGATAAAGCAAAAGTGACTTCTAATATTATGAACAGAGTGAAGTGAAGTTTAAAAAAAAAAAAAAAAAAGTCCCTTTCTTCTATGGTTAAAAGTACATTTACGTAACAATGACATGTGACAGATAACACAGGACTGCAAAGAAAAGTCATTACAATGTGTAAAAGATACACTTCTTAATACCACAGCCTTTGCATTAGAAATATAAATGATAAAGACGGAGTGAGCAAAACTATAATTTATAATTAGTGTCCAATAAATTTCTTTTGCTGACCCCTGTGACACAAGTTTAACAATACTGTAATATTTCTGATCCAAGTGGCATTAATAATACAAAAAAGGATTAGGGATCATTTTGCAACACAAAAATGCTACAGTTACAGATCAAAATATGATTTCTGAACACCGGCTTTGCAGATTGTTGAATGATATCCACCAAGTCCAACAGAGACAAGATCTATATGGTACAGGCTGTGTTATTAACATTATTAACACAACAACATGAACAAAATACAGTTATTACTAAGCTATTGGAGTTTAAACTTGTAGTGTCAGTCCATGTTTAGCAGATGGGGTCTGAGGCTAAGACCACAGTTTGGTTTTGGCAGCAAAAAAAACAGTATATACACAAGTAGCTTTCTCTCACTGTACACCTACTTATAGATCCATATCTATTATACAGAATATAGATTTATACTCAAACATATATAGATATACAGATAATACATGTATTACCATTACGGCTAAGAACAAGGAAACATAACTGTGGTTCTCTTGCTTCAAATAAAACAAAAAACAGCAACTTTCTCAGTCAACACTTACAGTCAAGTAAAAAAGTGTAACAAAAAATGCAGTGATATCAGTGCTTTTTACGTTTAAATAATCAGCAAAATAATATGTAACAAGTGCTTGCTTTTTGATCCATTCGCAACAGTCTTTTAAAATGACACTTTCTGATTGAGAAATATTTTTGGCAATTCAGAAGCCATAACTTCAGTCTACACATTTCGTCATGAACAATAGAAGCATTTATATTTTTAGCATTGCCAATACAACCCAGAACCCCATTTACAGATCTGACCATAAAAATAGACATTTGTCACTACATTTGTGGTGCTTCTGGAACAATCTAACTTATTTTCTATCAAAACTCAGCTTTTGTTTGTACATCCATGTCCTCCTATGGTACAAATATACAGTATCTATGCAGCACCTGTTCTTTCTGTTACAATGTGCTCTCATACAAGGGTAGGGACATGAAGTAATACTCAACGCCCACTTGTCCAGCAATTTTTGTTTCTTTTTCAAAAGCATGGCTGAGAATAAACAGCAAAAATATCAGTATCAGCCACAATTCAACACAAGATTTTCAGTACATTGTGGGATATGACAGGAAATGTATAATGCAAGCTCTATTTTTCTTAATTATGTTACAAATAGGCTGGATATATTTTGTGCTGAAGTGAAAGTTTATAAGCTTAGGTCTTATTGGCAGACCCAGATGAGCGGCGCAGCTTCATGGACATGCGACTCTTGCTAGTCCTGGGAGACATAGGGGACGCCGAGTCGCTCCCGGCCTCCCCAAGTGCCGGACTTTCTCCCCGAAGAATCTCGAGGCAGGAGCCTGATGGGAGGGTGAGCGGTCGAATGAACAGAAAAAGAGACAGAGAGATGTAGAAAGTAATTATCAATACACTCCATCATTTTATATCCTACAGAGATTCATAACACATGACATATAATAGAAACAAAAGGACAGACAGCTCTAAAGAGGTTTCTAAATTCATATCAAACTAAACTACCGGTAAATGACTCTTACTAACTAGATGAGTCCGCGTCTAAGTATGGGGTGAAATAGAGAAGGAGTTAGCAGACTAGAAAAAAGACACGATTAAGAGATAACCAGCTCTAGTCAGAACTAACAACTTAACCAATTGGACAAAAATAAAGTCTCTAAACTAGTTTCAGAACCACTAAACTACACAAAACTTTGGCTTAATGGAACTGTAACTTTCTCTAGCCTGTCACATCCCTATATTGACACTTTTAAGTGAGACTTCTTGTTTATTCTTGCAACATTTCGCGAGATCGCATATGTCATCATTATAAGCTACTCACATCAGTTGTCTAACACATTCTAATGCAAGATACAAAAGCTGGAGAAGCCACAGTATGTTATGTAGTTCAAGTGCAATAATAATGAACTGAATTAATGAAATAATGTCAATTTATATATATTTTTTTATATTTAGCCCATGTTGGCAGACTAATCTAGTACTATCTACTATCAGTCAGTAAACTACAGTACACATCTGAGATCTACACATTACCATTCACAGCTAGCATGAAGGACCTTCTGCTTTAGGCCCTTGCCCTTCACCCTGAGCAGGTTCAAACTGTCTATTGGTTTAGGGACCATGAGATACAGAGCACTGTGCTCCTCTGCACAACAGTGGACATGAGGAAGCATGAAAAGAAAAGAAAAACATGAAGTACTGTGCAAAAGAAGAAGAAAATGTATATGAAAATAAATAATAGAAGAATACAACAAAATAAGAAAAATAAGAAAAAAGACAAACTACAGACCCTAAATCAAATATGCACTGTACTATACATAATTCCTTTCAGTGGGTGATTTGGATTCATGCTTACCCTTCCAAAGTAAAATCTTTAAGGCAGTTAATGTTTGCTCATGTTATTGGAAACTAAATATGAATATTTTTTTTACATAAACGTATAGCTTTTCTGAAATTCTGAATAACTGCCCAACAGCCTGCCTAAAATAATGAACATTTGCTTCAAAGAGGTCCATTTAGGTCTTCCACTATTATTTCCAAATGAAGTTTTTTTTTTAACAGACCAGTGTGTTGTTTACACACACCTCGACATGTTTCGGATGCTTTCTGCATCTTTCATCAGAAGAGTAACGTGACGTTACAGTGATGTGTCTTGCAAGCTGATTTACACAGCTTTTGGCACCATTCTTCTACCTGTCACCGTAACATCACATGCCCCTTCTGAACAAGGATGCAGATGGCATCCGAAACATATCAAGGTATGTGCACACTGGTCTGATAAAAAGAACCTTTATTTGGCAATTAACATTTGGTTTGAAAACTAATAAAACAAACCTACATGTGACATTACATTGAAATGATAATGTATTAAGGAGGACAGGAGCATACAAAAGGTAAAAAGTTAGTTTCACCACATCAGTGCAGGTTAATGAAAAAACACTGAAACACATGTAAACTTTGTTATATGAAGGAAATCTCACTCCCTCTTACATAAATGCAACTTGGATTAGGCTTAATTATATATTTTTATGTGTGTATAATGTAAAAATAATTTGAGCTATGACCACCCAAATTGCACAAACAAGTGGAGTGAATATTTCCTTTACACCATCAGAAATGTGACTTTAGACAGTAAAATTCAGAAGAGGAAACATGGGGTCAGTAAACACACACACAGTACAAGGAGATATTAGATATAAGAAATGGTTAGGCAGAAAATGTCAGTGGCAAGAACCAATCAGAACAGGGAGTATCAATCATGTGACCAGGCTTACCTTCTTAGCAATAGGCAAGTGAGACATTACGATCTAAGGGATGGGGGGGAAATGGGGAAAATAAACAGAAATAAAAATAATAATAAAAAGGGGAGTTTAAAGTTAAAATAAAAAAATGGGCAAAAAAGAAGATACAAAAATGTTCATTGTGTGGTTAAGGGACCTGTGAGTTAACTTGATGGAGGGAGGGAGACAAAAAGAGCAGGGCTTCAGTCTTATTCATGATTTGAGAGCACAGAATCAAAAGATTGAGGTCATTTTAAACCAATTCAAGAGGTATGATTTTGATTCTGGGCTCTGAAATGTTTTGAAGCTGAACAACACAAAAACAGTCATCTGTCTTTTGCATGTTACGTTATTCAGCCTCAAGGCAAGATTATTATTTTATGGTAGTTATTGTCAATATTATTTGAGGCACATTAGCTTGAGAGATAAGCAGCAGGATGTCAATTACACGCACACGTTTAGACAGTCACACTTCAGCAGTCGCTGCAGCAACCCTGTTTAACCTCATTATACAGAAAATGTGTGCCGTTTGTTTAAGTAATTACGGCAAATTGAAAACATACAAACCTCTTACTTTACAATATTACATGAATTAATCAAACAAATGATGCCAAATTTGTTTAGATTAGATTTCCCTATTTTTAATACAATATATTTAGATATTACATTTTAGCTGTACCTGTATCAGAAGGAAAGTGTGTGCACGGAGCAGGGCTGTAGACCCGAGCAGCATAATCCTCGAAGGTCGTAGGTTCCTGGTGATGCTGCACAATAGTTTCAAGGTATCGAGCACGCTCCTCATAGCTGATGTCAAAGGTTAAGGTGACAAAATGTACCAGAAAAAAACAAGAAAGATTATGCAAATGTAAGACTGGATAAAAAATTGTGGTTTGACTGTAGATTTTAGTGGGTTTTTTTAACATGAAAAAGCTTGGCAAAGGATGTTTTTATGTTTTGTTTTGACTGTTAAAGAGCATATTGTTAAAAAAATAGCCCTATTTTGCAATGGGAAAAAATATGAATCTATAGTCCAGGTAGATGGTCCATAACCAGCATCTTAAGAAAAAGCAATGTAATTTGTAACCATATAAAAAAAAACAAAAAAAAAACAACACAACAACAAAAGGATCAGAAAAAACATATAACTAAGAAAAACAAGACAGAACAGTTTCCTTCACAGAAGCATCATTATTTGCCTTTATAAGCCTCATGATTTTCTATAAGAATGATTATGTAGGTCCATACTCTTCTTATCTATATATCCAGCCCTAATGACAGCTGTTGAGCACGCACACATAACTCAACCCCATTAGCTCCCAATAGTAAAGCCATTTGCTACAATAACAGTGGTTTTCAATGGCTGCATGTATCTGTATTTGATAAGCCTGGGCCCCAGAAATGGTAGTGAACGAGCTTTATGGCCGACTGTCTATGTAAGTGCATGTCTCTGTTTAAATGGGATTAGGCCAATGAATCTTCAGAATGAAATCTGTGTGTTTGTGCCTCAATACGCGGTCCTGTGTTGTGAATGAGCCAGCCATCTGTAACAGCACCCATGGGTTTTCTATTGGGTTACACAGGCAGTCTATGGGTCTCAGAAGGAGAGGGGTTCAGGTCTAATGGTAACTGATCCAGTTAGAGACAATGATAATAACAACAGTATGGCTCCCTTAAAGCGAAAGGACAGACTGACCAAGAAGCCAGGGCAAACCACTGGAGATAGTGTAAGCCGGCTGTAAATATTGGTATTACAGAAAAAGTGAATAATAGTTACTTGAATACATTACACATAGATATTATATTGTTTCATAGTTTCAATGCAATATACTAGAAACCTTTACTGCAGTGATATCTTTTTAAAAGAGCTGTACATTGAGTTCTGCAAAAAAAAAAAAAAAAGACAAACTATGCAAGTTGGGAGAGCTTTGGAACTTTTGGAGACCAGTTCAATATTGTCAAGGACTGAAACACTTAAAAGCAGAATCATTACCAAGAAAACCACCACATAACTATATATTTGTAATTCTAAATAATAAGTTAAAATTACACACTTTACAAAAACAATATATGCAACAAACCAATACAAAATTTCATTAAATATTTAAAGGCAAACTTTGTTTATCTAGGGTGAAAAACACAACAACATATGGTTAGCTGGTTATGCTATGGTTGTATGTAATGTCTAAGCATATCTTATAATAATGACAGAACTAAACTATACAGCAGTTGCCAAACTAATCAAAGTAAAAATAGCAGTTTTCTCCTCATTTAGCACACTGTAAATCACAGTGGCATATGAAGGAAATGATGAGGATTGGAGGTGCAAAGCAAGTGCGATGCAGTGGGCGGAAGGCAGGGGCTGACTTGTAAAACAGAGTGAGAAACACAGTATGTCAGCCGGAGGATGAGGCAGGGGAAGAGCAGCAGTCTCAGCAGCCGTCACGCCATGGCTCCATGTGACGGCTCTGCTCGCCTTTTCCTGCTCCTAGCTCCCCTGCATCGCACTTTCGCCCCTGACTCCTCCGTGTGTGCCAGGATGCAAGGCAATTAGAGGAAACAATTAGCCATTTCCGAACAACGCTGTGCTGTTGTTTTAGCGTGAAGCGGCAGAGGTGGAAAGAGACAAAAACAAAAAATGTGTATTTACATTTAAGTACTTTGAAAAGGCCAAAACTGGAACTAAATAATTATTAAAAAACATATTAAAAGAAAAAAATCTAGTTAAAAGATAAAATTGAAACATAAAAATATAAATGATCATAATTATCATAAATACAAACCTAGACAATGCTCTTTCAGCAGTTACGCAATTGATTTAAATACAGTCCTGTACAGAGGACGGGTAATATTGAAAAAAATAAAATAAATAAATAAATAAATAACTATTACAGATCTGGACAAACTTTTTGGGATTGTCAAGGTAACTATAATTAGATTATAGTTATTAAAAATGTTCTAAAACGTGCCTGTAAATGTTGAATATATCTACTTGTACCTTTGTCTTAATCTTTTTTTTTTTTTAATCTAAGCATTAGTTATATCTTTGTAATCCCTCAGTCGTTCAGGTATGATCCATAGAAAAAGCAACATTTTGCTTCTACAAACTCAAGT
The DNA here is from genome assembly GCA_019594935.1 of Periophthalmus modestus. Classification (NCBI taxonomy): domain Eukaryota; kingdom Metazoa; phylum Chordata; class Actinopteri; order Gobiiformes; family Gobiidae; genus Periophthalmus; species Periophthalmus modestus. The sequence goes on from JAIEZT010000068.1 coordinate 10,187,819, forward strand.
ATATGCCTGCTGCCCCCAATACAATGTCCACAGTATATCTGAGAACAAAAGGAGGAGGTCAAAAGAACTCCAGCAGCAGAAGGGACTAATATTGAGCAGAAAGTAAATAAATAGATATTGTAGCACAGCTGGGATAAATGACTGGAGTTTTGTTCCTTTTTCACTGTCTATTTCCTTTGTCTCTCTGCTCTTTCTTCCTCCCAGCGTGAGCTTTCTGCATGTGGCCCCGTGTCACTGTGGCACAAACACAAACTCACACTGAGCGGCAACACAACAAGACACAAGAACTGCTTACAACTTTGATAACTTTGTCACGATAAGAGGAACAGGACAACAACATCTATAGCATATTACACTTGGTTTAAGATAGTCAAGAACTCGATAGCCCAATATAAATGATACTAAATCTTGTATCGAAACTAGACTGACAAGAACTAATCATTAAATCATAAATAGGATAGAATTGGATCTTTTCTTAATAGTTAATAGTCTTCATCATTCAGTTGTCAAAAAAAGGTACTTTTTTGTTATTGTTGTATCAAAATCAGTAGAGTACCAAGCATTTTCTTTAGTTATAAAATAAAAATTGTATTGTGACAACACCAATTTAGATTTTTAATATATGGCATTAATAAACTCATTTCACAGCCATTCTTTTACTAAGTGTTCCTTGTGTAGTTATTTTGAGGCTTCCTGTTGATGTAGAGATGCCAAAGACACTAGACAATTTAGTCTAACAATCCATTTTTGATCATATCCGTCTGCTGCAGCTTATAGAAAGACACTGTGTGGAATTAAGAATGATTTGCAACCAATCCAAGCTTGACTGATTAAGCCCTAAAATAACTTCAGTGTGTGAATATTTACACTACCAGAATTTGACTTTTCTGTCCTATATTCTTTTCTTATCAGTAATTCTTTTTGAAATCTTGACCTAGGAGGAAACTTATTTGGCAACCATATAAGAAGTCTTTGGTAAACATCTTGTATAACCCATTCTACACAAATAAGACCATACATAAAAACTGCAAGGTAAAAAACGACAGCTTGTATCTGTCTCATTGGCACCTCTGCCTCACTCTCTCCCTGTGGTCCGTCCAAATGGTAGCAATGAAATGTGCTGTAATTGAATTTCAGATGGGCCCTCTTATTAAGTCATTAGCAGCAAAACATCTTGCTTTCTGAGAGAGAAAAGGGAAAGATTATAAAGGAGAGTGACAGAGAGAGAGGGGATAGAGCTGCATTGGTGTCTAAAGGTGGACAGGGGGACGCTGGGCAAATATAAAGAGGTTCTTTTGTGTGAAGTCAGAAACTCATTTTCTTGGTGCGGTTGAAAAGAGTGGAGAGAGCGTTGGTGCCGTCCCTGGTCCATTTCAGAGACTTTCTGTCCCTCTCTCTCCCGCAGCGCTCTTCATTGTGCTGATGTTCGACTCCTGCGATCACTTGAGACCGAGCGAGAGGGAAAGGACGCAGGAGGAGCAGAGGGGAGCTTGTTAGCGCGTTAGGGGTCGGGTGGGCTGGGTTGTGTGGTTTTGAATATTTAACTATCTGATGACTATGACATTATATGATAGTAATTATATTCATAGATACATATGTGAATTTTGCTTCTTAGCATTTGGAAACAAATCATTCAAAACTATAGGTACCTTGTGTGTCTACTAATGCTGATATTCATGTTTTCATTTATTAATTTGTTCTTCTCATGTAAATGCACAGTTGAAGAATGATTAACACTATAAGGAGAGATAAGGACATTTCCGTGATTGTAGAGGAGCACATAAGAGAGCACTATTCAACAAGATGCATTATTAATTATTTATCATTATTATTTATTATTAAGGACGTGGGAAAAATCTCATGTTTGTCTGACCTTTTCTTTCCCACACAGATATAACCCTCTGCATTCATGTGAGTTTGGAAAGTTAACTCATCTCTGATTTGCCAGTGTCCACACTTATTTGGGCACATTGTAATAGTAAAGTGCAGATGGCAAAAAAATTATTTTCTCCAGCGATTCATTAATAGAGTTAAGTTTGATCATTTCTTAAAATAATCAAAATACTCCAGTAGAATTTGCTGAAGTTGAAGTCAATGGCAAGTACAGGCTCCGTGCTAACTGCATACAAATGGGAGTATTGACAGCCACTATAAAGCCTGTGAGAGCCAATCAATAATGGTCGAGTGAGTCCCCTCAAGCAGAAGTCATCTTTGAAGCAGCCCTGCATATAATGCCATGTATTACTTTGAAGTAGAGGTGTTGTGTCGTCAGTGATTAGGAAAAGACACTGCTCATCACTTTTCATTATTCTGACACTTTAAAGACATAATAAATTAGTTACATACCAATTATGCACCCATCATTTGTTGTTTTTGAAAAACTAAGTACATGTTTTTAAACTTAATTTGGGGTTATAGAAAGTAAAAATCACGGGAGGTGTCAGTATGCTACACAATTGCTAACACAATTTTGATGTCTAAAAAAATCTAGAAGAAAATGTATACTACGTGTTTAGGAACTTTTGCATGGCAGTTATTTAAAAACCAAAAACTTTTAAGTAATTAAGTTATTGAAAAAAAATATTAGCTTTTCAGTATTTTATTTTATTTTCTGAGTCACACAGCATTAAAACCACTCTAGTTGCAAAAGATACCTCTCTTTCATATTTGCTGTATCTCGGTCCGCATCTCCCCAGCGCACTGAGGTCCAGCCTATCTGTCCTCTGCACCCCGGGCATTGGAACAGACAACAGAGAAGGGGACATCAGAGGGATAATACAATTGGAAAAGCTTTACAGTGTGTAATGATAAACCTGTGTGTATGTGCGTTCATGCCCAAAGGAACAAGCTAATGGGTTTATATCTTTCTGTGATAGCAATGATATGGAGGCTTTGTGATTTCATTAAGGCTGTGCGTGTGTGTCCACGTACGGCGAGATGGGGACACAGATAGGTCACTCTGATGCAGTTGTTATTGTTAGGGGCAAGTGCACACGGTGGCACAATCATGTTTGATGCTATTTATCTGCTCTTTAAACTAATCTTGAAATGAAGGGGAAAAAGTATTGAAATTCTAATCACCACTTTTTCACCAGTTCAACTTAATCTGCTGAAAAGACATCACAACGCATCAGTTGCAAGTAGGAAGCCCTGAAGCAGCCAGCATAATCCTTATTTCACACGCAGGGCATAAACCACCATAATAATAATAGATTAGACAGATTTATTTTATTGTTATCTCAAGGCTATAAAACAATATTTCCCCACACCATAGGCGCAAGGTATAGCCATGTATGCCACATTAAAAATGACATTTATATAATTTCATATGAATAAAATGTCCCTTTGAGTAGGATTCTTAAGTGCTAAACTCTTCAATATGTTTTTTCAGCATCAGCAGCCTACAATATAATGCTTTCTATATCAAGACACTACAATGAAAAAAAACATAATTTGTTAACCAATATGTAATTGATGTGAATGTAGATTTTAATAAAGCAAACAACCTGTATGGGTACTGATGCTTTTCATGTTAGCCATGAAAAAGCATTTAATCACTTTCCAAAAAACATATATATTCAGCACAATTATAATGTATTGTTTAGTGATTCATTGATTGGTAAGCCAATACTAATGCTGTAGTTTATTATTTTATATATTAAATGTGCAGGAACCAATATGGCTCACACACACTTCAACTTCAGTTACATTTTGAGGATATGTGCGATCGCCCTGGCTGAATCTTAAACAGCTCATCACATGAAAATGCTTACATTCAGATGGGTAACCCGACAACGTGCATCCATGTTCTGAGACGCATAAGCAGCGACACACTGCAGATTAGCTTGTTTACCGGTCGGAGGGGGGTCCGAGCTGAGAAGGTGCGCTGACGCCGCTGATGGCTCTAGCGCATGTGTCCGCACGGGGAGACACAAACTGCCACATAGACAAGTCATTACGAGAATCATACATGCCGAAAATTAGAGCAAAAACATGATGAGCTGCATTGAAAGTAATAATCATTTTCACTCACTCATTTTTCCTCTGATTTATCTATGAGGAAAAGCAGTATCTACAAGTTAGGTCGTCCTTATTACCTAAATATATATAAAAAAATACTGATGCAAAATTGTAGTTTCCAAAAATGTTTGTATAATAGTCAAATTTGTTCAAATAACAAGGGAAAATGAACGGCTCTGACTAGACTTTAAGATGCCTCATTGCAACATACTTATAAGAAATTAAACTTGTAATATAGAAAAAGTAACAACTCCAGTAGCACCAGTAGTGGAAGAACACAGACAGTTTTGAATAACATATGGGATCAGTTGAAAAATGTAATATATCAAAAAGTGAGTTTTTTTGTTTTTTTTAACTTACTATAACCTAATAACATTTAAAATTATGCTATTGCAGAATGTCACTTACACACACTTGTGACACAGGCATTCAGCAAGCAGCAATACAGTATTACAGACACAAGACACAATTCCCAAAGGAGACCAAGAAGAGATTAGCAGTGACCCTCCTCCTCACCCTGCCCTTTTCATTTCCTACATTTACCCGATGGGAAACAATTAAACTTAAGCACCTCCTTCTGCCTGCACTCACACTGTCATTCTCTTAACCGCAAGCTAAGGATGTTTTTAAGCTACAGATATCTAATGTCCTAATGTCATTTCGATTTAACAATTACATTTTGTCTTATTGCTAATACATAAAGGCAAAGAAATAAAGCTGGTTTTCAGAAGCAAATTTATCTCATATCACTATAGTTGGCAGAGCCAACTCTTGCACCGTAGCAAAGTCAGAAGAGGTACTCCTTCCACAGAGAATAGGTGGCGTAGAGGATAAAGGATACCATGACCCCATTTTAGCATCACCAATAACAAAATGTCTTCAATTTGTAAGGTTGCGCCCTCACCTTTTTACTGTGGCGAGGGACACACACTCCTTGTCACACACAGCAGATTGTAGCCTGACTGGGACAATGGAGCCTATTGTGGGGCCTGGCACAGAAAGGCCAGGCAGGCCGGTAGGCGTTTGGCTGCTCCCTCTGTGTGTCTATGTGTGTGTGGATATGGGGGATAATAGCACTACATGCCCAGAGCTGCCATCATTTCAGTGGGAACAGAGTGTGAAAGAGAGACACACACAAGCCCATAAAACGCACAAACGCACAACCACAGCACTGCTATCACACCGGGCCATATGCTGACCCCAGCCTCAGCACAGCTATCTCTGCCAATCAACAACTAGAGGGGCTGTCCCGCGCACACAACGGAACGACCAAACACGAAAAAACACTCTAATCCGAAGAGTCAAACATATAGGTATAACACAGGCACCATGAAATACATACATGTAAACCAATGGATGACATGTAGTGGACGATAATGCCCATCAACACTGGCTGGCAGAGTGGAGTGATTTTTGTGTGTATGTGTGTATGGAGGAGCTTAGCATCTTTCCAACATTGTTCCCCAGAAGCACAATCACCCGAGAGCAGATGGAGGCTGGCCACACACACGGACCCGCGCATATCCTCTCGCACAAATATTCACTCTGTATACAGTCATATGTCAGTCAGATGGCCAGGCAGCTGCGGCACAGACACACAGGTGAACCTTTGCCCAAGCTGGTGACAGATCTCAGCAACGGACTGAAGGACGTCTGGATGCAAGACTCCACACTGCACTTTTCCATGCTAAAACTTTAAATGTACTTACTTTGCTTGAACACACTAAGAGTACATTGCCTACAGTATTCAGATTTCCATATAGTAAAACAATTTTATGAAAGAAAGCATAAGAGTACTGCAATTCAAATGACATGGTTTGTTATAACTGTTGAACTGATTACTTCAAGTAATACTCTAACCTGTCTACTTAAAGTCATTTTCCATTACTTTTTGCCAGATAAATACTTGATAGTGATGTATTACACATATTGCTGTATATCAGTCACTGCTGAAGGTCTTGGGCTGCTTTTGTTGCTGCAGAGAGTTGATACGCAAGATAGATCTGTGCTTACAAACAACTGTCCCAGCAGCCTGGCACCCTCTCTGTGTGGTGTGTATGCCTCCATGTGTGCTTGAGAGATTTTGGATGGTTCTAGTCATGGTGAATGAAAGATCAGAGAAAGAGAAAAGGCAGATGGACTGCCCTGAGGGCCAGGGAGACAAAAATGAGGGAACAGAGGAAGACAAAAATGCCAGTTAACCAATGACACACTTAAGCCTGCCAACTTATCCCCCACAAACCCCTGTGTCCAACCCTGTGTCCAACCATGTGCCGTTTTAGTTAGTAGAAGTCAGCAGAGAATATGAGCGAGAACCGAGTTCATATATGTAGTTCAACTGCATATGAAATTGTAGGGTCAGGTGAAAAAACTGTAAGAACTAAAAAACATGTGAAACTCAAAATAATAGTACTAGTAATGAAGATGGCCCATACCTCAAACAATAATTTGCATACTTTATAAAAAAGCATTTTAAATTTGGGGACACATAAAAAACCTTGTTTCTCTTAGCAAAAGACATGAATGAAGCCAATGGAAGCAAAAACTGAATGAAAAAACAAAGTTATCTGAGAAGACACAGAGCAGACATCTGATAGAAAGAAAAACAGAGGCATCGAGATAAGCATGGGGCTGTTAAAGAGACAGAAGAGTCTAAACAGGGACAAAATGGGACAGAAAGATGAAGATGATAACGTAAAGTGTGTGTGCACGAGCCACAGACGAGAAAAACATAGCACAATGAGACAGGGGCGTCTCTCACAGAGCCGGGGGAAGAGAGACAGAAAAAAGTGACAGTAATAGGGCACAGGAAAGGGAGCGCTGGAGTGACTGAAGAGCGGAGTACAGAGGTGTGTAGCTCCAAGATGGAGAGTCAATAATGACTGATTACTGTAATTCAGCCTGTCAGGGACATCGACCTGCTGCTACTACCAATCAATACACACCAGGACACAGGCAGCCACACACAAACACCTTTCAAGACACTGACCACTTCATGTGTGCGGCCCAGCACGTGGACAAGACACAGTAGAGACACACAGGTCCACAGGCTCAGAGCTGACACTGGGGGGTAGGCCTAAAGTGGGACAAGTATATGTTCAAGAATCTCCACACACCAGGAACTTACAGGTAGAAGCAGCTGCCCTCAACACTGCAAAATGATAATACTGACAGTAAAAACAAACTTGTGAAAGACTGTGAAATAAGGAAGATAATAAAAGTAAATCAATTAATTAATGAAACTACCCAATTTATTTCAAATCATAAGTAAAATTTGTTTTGCCCGATTGCAGATATTATTAAAGCAGCTCTTAAATGCAGACAGCGGTGTAATTTTAATGCTCTCTAATTATAATGCATGTTTATTTTACACAAATGTACACAGAATGAAATTCTGTTGCAATTGTGCTCCACACAGAATAAAAAAATCAGCAGCATAATATTATATAAAATGCTTAGTTTTAAGACTGAAAAACAAAATACAATAAAATGAAAGAAAAAAACTAGCATGCTAGTCGTTATCATTATGGTGATGACAAAACTCCACTCTGGCTTCTGAAAGTTGTGAAATATGCTTATAATCTAATTGTTGATAATAGTGAGTATCTCCATTAGCATGAGAACAGCGACTTTCTTTAATTTTGTTAAACTTCTAACAAAAGTGACTTACCAAGAGGAAGCTCTTATTCGTGTTTTAGAAAAGCTTAAAAAGGATACAAATTTTGATAGAGAGGAATAAGGGATTTCAAGGCTCGACTGGCATTGATGGCTGTGGCTCTGACCATTGTGGGTAAAATCTTCATGTCCACTATAGCACCATCAAACAGTGGTCCAAAGAATGGCACCTTGAGAAAAGAATGGAAATCACATACATAAGCCTTTCCATGAGCAAGTGAAGTATTGAACTATTGGACTGAGGCTTTGGTTAATAGATTTATCCATCTGCTTGCTAGTGGAATCCACCATAACCATTAATGTCAGGACTTTTATTAAATTTATTTGTGAAGCAGATCTCCAAGCCATGCACTCTGTGACTGAGTACAGTGCATTCAGGACCACAACCCAGAGAATATCTCATCTTATTTGTTTTTAGATTTATGATAATTCAATATTTTGTCCTGTAGAATGAATGAAACAGAATATAGTTATATCATTAGTCTTACGGTATCTATGTCACAAAGGAAAAAAATGAGTTTTATTGTGTTAAGTCTTTCAAAATAGAGTTATGCTGTTGTTGTTGTGGTATTAATGTCTCTGTGTTTAAGACTGAAATAATAACCAGAGCCCCAGACTGGAGGGCAATGTCTATCACGGTTTTTCATTCAAGGAAAAAGTTCCTTATGTCAGACATATAGCCGCAAACTTATTGACTTAAGACAGACATTTAAATTATTATATTGGTGGTTCTCAAACTGTGGTATAAGTATCCCCAAGAATAAGCGGAATTACCCAGGGGGTCTTTATTTGGATGTCCTTAATGTACTATATAATAAAAATACTGTTAGTATTAGATATTGTATTACGTATGCAGCTCCCACTGACATTTGGGAGTTTGGGAAACACTGTTCCCAAATTGTTTATTATACCTCTGGCTTCTTGAGTATGTGGATGGAATACATGTGGTTCTTCATTGGGTAAATGATGATTAGCACATCTCCAAACTCTGTGGGGATGATTCCTCGTCTGTAATCTCTGGAATGTTCTGACCAAACAATGTGGACTTCATCATTGCCCAGGTGTCTGAGCTGAAAGAAAGAAGGAGCATAAAAAAATCAGCACAAGCTACTAGAATAAACATTCAGTGTGCCTTATAAATACAAAACTGTAAATCAATGTCAGAACACAGGCTAGATGGTCAATATCCATCATAAGCCAAGGCTTTGTAGTATGTGTGCATGTGCTACATGTGGCCCTGAGGTGATGGAGTGAACAAGTGAGGCACAGAAAGGTGACAAGACAGAGTGAATGTGCCCAAAAGATTGAGCTCAGACTGAAGACGAATGGGATTAAGTCCAATGTTCTGTGCACAGCGTTCACTCAGGGGACAACACCCAGTGTACCTGACAGCTTTGTCATTAACCTTCATGTCTATAAAAATGCCTTCTGATGCATGGTAAGTGGACTCACTAAACCATAAGACCAATTCTAATACCTATCTACCTGAGAGGGACTAAAACAGCACTGCAGCTACTGTTCAGGGGTAAATAATACTTTTCTGACTTCATATGGGGTTGCACTTCAACCTTTTTTGTAAATAATAGTATGTCTTAGAGCCAGTGCCTTTACTTTACATGAATACAGATGTATTTGAGGACATGAGTGTGCGTCTGGCGGGGTTAACCACTTCTGTGTGTACAAAAGCATATGTGTTTGATGGGGCCATCAGCTGATCAGGGAGACGAATGGTGTCAGACCAGACACTGATAATCCAATCAGCTGCCTGAAGCAACATGATAGGCCAAGAAGCAGGAAGTATGATGTGATTAAAAGGACATTACGGCCATGTGCACAGCGCCAAGAGCCTGGGGGATGACAGGTGTACACATCGGCACACGCAGCACACCCTTGCACATTAAGCGTGTTAGAGAGAATTAATGCAACATTTATACATACAAATCAACATAAAAATCAACAGACGTGTGTAAACCCATGTATTCATAACTGTAAGTGTAATTTTGTTATGGCCAATGCTCCTTACCCAAGAGGCTTCCTTGATTTGATTGGGGCATATTTCCACAATACACACAATGAATATTAAAAACACTTATTGTCCAAAGAGAATCAAAGATGGATGCAAAGATTGTCCTCCAATTAGTTTTAGAGTAATACATTCTGCCACTGTCCCTGTGATTCAGCGAGTAGCAGCTGTAGTGTGTTACCTTCTTGGTGAGGTTGTGGTCCTGGTCATGAGGCATGCGAGTGGAGACATGGTAGATCACCTCTGTGGTGGACGTGGCATAATACGGTGTGGTCTGGCCTGTGCTGCGGTTGCGCTGCAGACCTCCCATGAACCCACAATGAGTGGTGAGATCCACCTAAAGAGAACAGTTAAAAGAAATGCAAATTAGAACTAGTAACAATTGTACTAGAGAGACTTTATCGTTTAAAGTTGCACTTGCCTCCCAGCCCAGGCCTGATACAAAGTCCTCATAAGCTTGGCTGCCTGCTGTGTTGGTGAGAATGGAGTGTTTGTCCTCTTGACCTTCAGCTACATAAAACACTGCAATTTTGTGTGTCTCACGGCTACAAGAGAAAACAGTCATAAGGCTAATTAATGAGCTCAAAGTAAAAAGTTTAACTCATGTGCAAGCATTCTAACCTTTTTTAATATGGGGAATTAAATAAAAATCTGCCTTTTAGGAGTTATGTATATGTATATACAAAGAAATCACGACAAAAAAGACATGCCACTAAATGTTTAACTAACCAACTGAACATAACTCCATTTTACCAAAGGAGTAACTGACAGTGGTAAAAGTGAAAAATGTTCATCTGTTCTTACCATTGCCGTGAATCCAAGTTCTTCAACTCCCTCAGTAATTTCTCATTTTTCCTCAACAAATGAAAGCTACTCCTGCAACGCAGAAAAATAAGGTAGTATAGTCATCCATACACATCATTTTAGGCTTCAATGTCTAAAAGCTAGTGAGACTGGTTGCCCTGTTTTGTTTTTTTTTAACTACTATGGATAGTTTGTGCCAGATAATTTGATATTGAGCAGGACTAGCATTATAAAAATTCAAAAATCTGGGAATACAGAAGTCAGTGTAAACAATAATCTTCACAAACTAACCCTCATCTCCCACGTACTTTCAACAATAGTGGATTTTTAATTCATTTCTGTTTGCCACATTTCACATTTACAAAGTGCAAAAGTGTATGCCTAGTCCAGAAAAGCATCCAGGAACCAGTCGCCAACCTCAACACCCCCAAAAATAAAACCAAGACTCGATCAGTAAAGCTTGGAGTGGCCTGATAATGACACATCATTCTCGTTGCTCTTTGAGTGAGGAGAAAAAGAGAGAAAGAGCGGGAGATAAAGACGGGGAGAGAGAGAGCAATTTGCTCTTTATTAAACTGATACTTGGTAATGGCCTCATTCTCTGCTTTCAAAGACTCCATTTACACCCTGGATTATAGGGAAAAGCATAAAAGGGGACACACATGTGCAGACACACGGCGCGCAGGGGTGAATGTCAGCATCTCCTGTGGGTAATGCCCCACATGAATACCTTGAGAGACAGATGGGGGCAATAACACATAATTAGTTAATCTGTTCTCCTGTTTATTCACCTAAATACTTCATTTTCACCCCTCCTGCTTTTTCATATTCTCTTGATTATTTTGCTCCATTTCAATTTTTGTTTTTCTCCGTCATGATGAATACACGAGCACCATTCATCCTAATTCACCACTTCTCCCTCCATCATTCTTTTCTTTGACTACAGCCTTTTTATCCAAACTCTAAATGGGCTTAGTTTGATCAATAGCCTACTGTATTCATTATGACAGTCACAGTCTCTTGGACATACACACACCGGCATAAATGCATAGTGTTAAGAAATCTATTGTGCACGCTCAATGCAGGCAGTGTAATTCTAAGTATGAAGAGCCATGAGTGTCCATTAGCCGGCGAGGCACATCTATCATGATACCTTCACATTGTGTGTTTTAACCCAGAGTCATTGAGGGGATGAAATGTAACAACATGTGAAAAGAAAGCATGAGGTCCAATTAGCACAAAACTTTATCTTCATCTCATTTGCATGTAAGGGCTGCTCGACAAAAACAACTCCCACGCACCACACTCAATACAGCCTGAAAATTTTAAAATAATAAAAAAGTGCTACATTCTTTATCCAAAGGCAAAAAATGACACAACTTCTTTATTCGTGAAGCCTAATACATACAGTAAAATATTTTAAAAGTGCTAAAGAGAGCTATTTATTCATTTATTGTTGAGGTGGGCAATACTACACACACACACACACACACACACACACACACACACACACACACACACAAATACACACACAGGCACACGCACGCAAAACCAAGTAATATTTTTGCCCTCATATTGATCAATCACAACTTGCAATTTGATTTTTGTCTTATTCATAAACAAATAAAAATGTCTTTCAATATACATTTTCGGAACATAAACAACTTTATGTTACGTTTATTTTCCCAATCAAAACAAAATAAAAATCATCAAATGTTTGCAGATTTCAGACTTTGAAAGAATACTTTTACTGACAGGATTGGTTGCATATCATTGACCATTAGAGATAATGGAATCTTGATATTTGATATTGATATTTAAATGTTTTTATAATTTCACAGCCCTAATTCATTCCCTCCATTGGATGACTGTAAACTGAGAATTAATGAAACATGGCTGCCTCACCTCTTTTCCCAGGAGTTTAGACCCAGTATGTTGATTAATAATCTGCAGTAATAAAAGGCCGATTGTGGTGTCTCGGTGTCAGGCTCAGGATGTGGCATGGCCCTCATATTCAACTCCTCACCTCTCTGAAATATTTCACAAATAAAAAAATATAATTAGAACACTTCACAATATATTATTAAGTGGATCAATAGACAATATTTTGAAGAATATATACATGAAGAACAAAGTCTTTCTCAGCTGCACTCTGCTTCAAAATGGCATTTATCACATCATTTTCCTGCTTCTCTGAAACACAGGCTGGAGGTGGCGCAGGAATATTAAGTGGCATGCCTGGCAAGAAAATGAGGGATACATGTCAAACAAGTCAAAGTCTTTGTGACAATTTTGGTAAGTTCCTGTCAACAAATATATATCACTGGTTTATTAAGTGGACATGTGTACCAGCTCGTTGCAGACACTCAGGACTGGAGTAGCCCATGTATTGCAGCATTTCATCCAGGGCATCTTCTCCTTCCCTAAGTGAATCCCATGCCGGCACGGCCTCCCGACACACACGCTTAGCTAATGGTGGGGCTAACGTTTGCTCCAGTCCTGGTTCACTTTTGTCGTCTTCATCATTCACTTCCTGTTCCTTCTTATTTTCCCCGTTTTGCTCATCCTCTGCTTCAACCTCTTCTTGGTCTCCTTTCTCCATTTCAACAACTTTCCTCTCTTCCTCCTCTTCCTGCGACTCCTCCCTCTCGTCTTCTTGGAAACTATCTTCTTCTTCTTCCTTGTTTACTTCCATTCTTTTGGGCAGACTTCCTGGAGGGGTACGTAAATGGAGGTTTGTAGTGTGAGTTGCCTGTATATGAGTCAGGAGTGTATGTGCTGGGCTGCTTGGGCTAGTAGGAGGTGGCCCATAGAGGACAGCGGAGTCCCAGGAGTGTTTTCCAGCAACATCTCGGACAATGACACGAACACAAGTGGGAGCTGAAGACAAACCAGCGGTCATGCCACCTCCTGGCACGCCTGACTCTGACCGAATCTAGGAATCAAATAAAAATATAAATCATGATGTATAGCTGCATAAAACTGAAAAATGTACATTACCCCCATATTAGCCACATACCTGAAGTACAGAGAGTAGAGTAGTTCCATTCAGAACCAAAAATTGTAGATTAGGTGAGTGGAAAAGTTCTGGCCCAAGATCTGCACTCTCGCAGTATGGATTGTCATGATTTTCACACACCTATCAGCCAAAATAAAAATATTCTTATATAGAAGGTTTAAAGCTTTTTTTCCTCAAATTTTTCATCCTTGCTTAAACTGAAATTACTTTTTGATGAAATTTAAATGCACTAGGGCAGTACCTGACTGGACAGAGTAGCTGGCCCTCCGGACATGGGATAGTGTCCGAGGTGGTTGACAAGGTGATTGATGACTGTTCTGGCTGCGATGGATACCAGACCCTGTTGGATACGACTCCGAACTGTTGACACATAAATATGACACCTTAGTTAAAGTTATTAACAAGTATTTAGAAAAGCAGATGAAAACACAGGAGAACTTGTAGAATTTATTCAGAAAAAGTCACACACTCGGTGTGTACATAGTTTATCCCTGCTGTGAAGAAACCAATGCCATCACATACTGTGCTGCCAGCAGATCCTGACTAATAAACATTATTACGCACACAACAGGAGACAGCTACTTATTGACAACTGTGTGTAGAGTACAGATATGTATTGACTAGAAATTCTCAACAACCTCCGCAATCCAGGAAAAAGCAAAGAAAATACATTAGAAATAAAATGTAAAAAATAACTCAACAACAGCAATTGAAATATCAAGAATCAAAACACATAGGTTGGGTTGATTTAATAATATATGTACACAGATATAGAGATACAAAGTCTAAAGAACACAATCTGAAGACAGGAGTAGCAGGGGCATGGTCTATCCAGGTGCTCTAGTCATTAGACTAGTCACTGTGTCCTGGTGTCACCCAGCAGGGGACAATACACAGTCTCACACGGACTCGCAGTGCAGCCACATACATACACACTCAAGAGTCTCCCATAATACGTACTGAGAGGCAGTGGTCTTTGAGGCTGTGGGTCACACAATCCCACAGGTCTTAGTGACATCGGGGACATTTTTGAGATCATGGAAGCTAGGTTTAGATTGGTTGTATGCAAGTTTAATATTTTTTATGTGTTTTGTTTAGATCATCAAATTATATGAATGCATGTTTTTTTCTGTTATTAGTATTCTGCCATACCTGAGATAGAAAATAGTGAATCTAGTTTGCTTAAAAAGTAAAATGTTACTTTTTAAATGTTAACATTTTGTGAAGCATAGGATATGTTTTGCAGTCATTTTGTATGTAAAGTTTATTGTAACCCCATGTGGTCTGAGTTTTGTGGTGGAGACTGAAGGTGGTGGATGACATTTTAATCAATACAATCAATCCATCTTGCTTTATGTGGCCATTTTAAACTATACCTTCTGTGACAGGCTGCAGTTTGGCAGAGCGCTCCGACTCTGGACTGTGGAGAGGTTCTGGTTCTCGCAGACATTCTAAAGGTAAGAATGGGTCGTAGTCTGCAGTGAACAGATCAGACAGCTGCAGGGGGAAGTATTTGGGACTATTGAATGACTGTGCTCCATACACACAGCCATGCAAGACCTGTAGAAAACGGTTCCATGTTATGATTTGTAGCACTTTAGTTTTGTTTACTGAATCATATTAAAGCAGATATAAGCATACTTTGTAAATACAGCTTAGAAGGGTCTTTGTGGGTTGGTCTTTCTCTGGAGGGCTCCTTGAGTGAACAGGCTGAAGGAGTGTTTCAGGAGGCAGAGCCATGACCCAGTCCAGAAGGCACAAGAGCAGAGACACTACCAGCTAAAAGAGACAAACACATGTACACATAATTATTAATATTGCAGGAGGCAGAAACTTGAACTAAATTACTACAATGCAATATATACAGACAATAATGTAATATACAATTACCCTTTTGTCAAGTTCATGTGGGGAAGACTCAGTAGCTGGTAGCAAGTAAGTGATTGTTGCGATCAAAATCTGTGTGATGGTATGAAAAATGATTAACCACAGAAAAGTCAATATTTAAACAAATAAAAGACACATTTGCTGTATGCATTACCTCAACAATCTTCTTTGGCATGTCAGGGGGAAATTTCTGAAGATGATCTACATAGCTGATCAGAAGATGAAGAATGTCTGATGCCACTAATGCTACATTTTTGTTGGGATACTGAAAAAAACAAAGCAGTATAAATATATGGAAATTAAATTTGTTGTTTTTTTTTTCAACTAAAAGTACTTTAAAGGCATTCTATTACAAAAAGATGGTATGCATGTGGCAAAATGTGAGATCAGATGCTAGTAACATACATATATTTTCATTATTACTATTAAATTTCAATTCACTATGCTATTCTTGTTTCTATTGTCTTTTAGTTGATAGCACATTGATAATACAGTTAGTTTTCAAAGGAGCTTTTACAATTTCAAAACTAAACTACAAAATATGGAAAACTTGAATAGCAGTACAAAGGGACCAGAAATAAGTGGCTTTGAATGAAACTATGATAATCCCTCAAGCTGTATGTATGAGTGCCTGTATTTGTGCAGTCCATGGCTGAGGCTACTGGCTGCTATGACGGCAAGAGAAGTGTGTGTATGATACACAGCTTGTGGCACTCCCTCTGGATTAGTCTACTATCTGAAGGAGGACCAAACATATTGATGGTCCAGGGTTTACTCCCAGGAGTAAGTGAATGCAAGCACAGTTGTGTGTGGTACAGTGTGTAACGGGGCTATTGGCTGCCGATACACAAGCTGAGGATTCCAAGGTGGAGAAGGTATGTGTGTGTCCATCTTGAGCCATTTGGCCACAGATCAGACAGCAAACGTTGGCCTGTATTGTTTTGAAACGGACAAGACTAAGAGAGGCCATTTCCCCATTTCTAAACATTAGCAATAATATCCAACAATGTTTCCCAGAACCGGAAGCTTAAATATTGAACCCATAAATCCATGTGCCATATTGAAGTATTAGACAGCAAGCAGCAAGTCTGTTTAATCAAAAGCATAAAGATAGACTAATAAAAATAAATTGTTTGAGCTGAGCCTTCACCAAAGTACTATACAGTGTACTAACAGGAAAAATTATGAAAAAGTTCATTTAATTACAGAACACCACCAACTTTTACATAATGGCAACTAACACTGTTTGATTTGATTGTATAGTTGATTATAAAAATGTACAATAAATTCAGTTTCACCGCCAGGAAGATGAGGAAGTAACAGATGTGTATGTCAGTGATTAACAGCCAGTTCTCACAGCTTTGAACTGGAACCATCGCTTTGGTGTCATTTTGCTGGATTAGAGTTAAAAATGGAGACCACAACAGTCAACTGAGTTTGAAAAAGGTCCTGCTGAGTTACACTACCAGTCAAAAGTTTAAACACACCATCTCAATGTTCTAAGTTACAAATTTCTGCAGTTTACATAAATATGGAAGACATCAAATAAATGAAGCTATATGGTAGTAAAGTAAAATAGTAGTAAAAGTAAAGTAAAATGATTATACTTAATATTTTTTCGACAAAGCAAAAGGTTGCTATTTTAAGGATTTAAATATAAAATGTAAGGATTTGAAGTCAATTCACTTATTTGTTCCATAATTCTATAATTCATCATATATTTGATGTCTTCTGTATGTACTGGTATATAAAATGTAGAAGGTAGTCTACATTTTATATACATACCAAAAAAACAAAACAAAAGAAAACACTGAATGAGACACTGTGTCCAAACTTTTGACTGGTAATGTATATGAAATATTATATATGACTTTGTATTATTATTATTATTATTTGTATTATTATTATTTGTATTATTATTATTATTATTATTATTATTATTATTATTATTATTATTATTATTATTATTATTATTATTATTATTATTATTATTATTATTATTATTAAGAATAATAATAATAACAATAATATAATAACATATATTATTATACAGTATACCGTTTTCTTTTTTTATTAGGGGTTGCCACAGCAAATACAATTTTAATGCATCTTACCAACAACTGCATGCATCTCAAGCAAATTTGACCCAGAGACGTTCTGGTTGGGGGGCTCATGATGCACCGCTGTTACTTACACTGTTCATAATATGAAAAGAAAATATTTAAATAATAAAAGTAATATCTGACCTTTAAAGTAACACAGATGACATTGAGAGCTTCCTTAATCTGAGGATGCTGAGTGCCATGAGCCAACTCTTCACACAGCCAGATGCCCAGACTGCACAAAGCCACACACCTACAGAATGATCAAATAAATGAAGTAAGGACAGTTAAATATAATTGATCTAAACGTGTTTTAATTTGTTGCTAAACTAAAAAAAAAAGAAAAAAAAAAAAAAAAGAAGTTGTTTATTTGCAAAGTAAATCTTACCTAGCTGGAGCAGAGGGTTCATCTCTCGCAGATGTTAGAATTGTTTTGATGATGTGTTCCTAAAATACATAAAAATGCCCCCAACAAAGAAAAAAAACGTGAACATCAAAAACTAGGAATAAAAAAAAATCATATTCAGATCATTATTAGTGTAAAAAGGTATGAGATGAATAAGCCAGCAAGCACATTCAAGCATGGTGTTGCTTAGCTGGTGCTAATGACCACATACGGATTCCTACCAAGTTTCTACCTTACAAAAAACAGCGTCAGGCCTGAGATACAGCCGTGCATGTCAATATACTGTTTACAGAGCAAAAACAACAACAACAGCAGTATAACTCCCATAGCTCTGGATGGTTACATGAATTGATGATGAGACATTAACCTATTAGTCCACTTTAGAGAGACTGAGCCTAGTCTGAGCGTCCATCAAAATTACTGCAATATTTTATGTTGACCTACTATTGGCGTTTTACCTTAACATCTGGAAACTTGGTGATCACTACATCAGCTGTGGTCGGATGCAGTGCTGGAAGTTCTCCATAGAAGTTGGGAAAACAAACAAGAGATCCAAGGAGGATCTGAGCCTCGACTCTGGGAGCCTGGATTGTAAACATAGATAGAACATTTTGATACTGATTAAACAAAGTGTTAAGTATTTGAATTAATGTATTAAAATGGTAAATGTAATTACATTTAGTGATGAGCAGGCAGTGACTCTAGACGCTGCAATTATGAAGTCAATGATCAACATGGTGGCTCCAGGAAGTCCAATACTGAAGAACCTGGGGCTACAGTGCTTTATAATGGTGTTCACAATGTCCTGCATTGGAACAGGTTGAAATATGTCAAACTGTTGTATGGTATGCGCTGTAAACATAACTTGCAGTAAATTATGAATTTCCATTTTTTAATATTATAGCACTTTCCACACCTACATAAATGAGAACTATCTACTGTTGATTGTAAATAAATATTAATTACAAATATAATTATGCTTATTATATTGTAAAGTATCCAGAAATAATAGTATACTTTTATAAAAATACCTGGTCTTGATGTTGCAATCCGTGATGCATGATGTTGTAAAAATGTGTGACAAAGTCTGTATTTGGAGAAACGTCCTGCCGCCTTTTCATGATTCTGCAGATGAGTTTGTAGGCATGAAGCTTTCCTTGTTTGTAGCGCTCTGTTAGCATAGTGGCCTGTAGGAACAGTTTATTGATACAGATATTTGTTTGTCGACTATAGGTTTATATGTTTAACAATCTTTCTACCTTGAAAAGCCAGGGTGTGAGAATCCTAAGAGGTGGGATTAACACAGGTGGTGGGGGAGACGACTGGTTGTCCAGAGAAATTCCTAAATTATCTCTTATCTAAAAAGTAGTAGTTTTATAAGGCATTGTAAACTGCAAGAAATTGTATCATTTTATAAACATTTGTGTGTACATACCTTAGCAAGACTTTGCCAAAGTTCACACAAATAATCAAAGACCTGAGCATGGATCTCTGGGTCTTTGATGCTATTGACATCCCCGAGGATACCCAGCATTCGCCTCCACATTACCGTGGCAACATCAGCATGCCACCCAGTTAAAGAGCCACCCGCCATTACGCTGCAGTCTTCACTCGGAAACTCACTGGTTTCTATTGAGAAAACAAACAAAAAAAACAAAGACTAAATTGTTTCTGAATTACAATGTAGGTAGTATTGCATAATGTATTTTTCACTGGGTCTACACAGGGGTATAAAAATAATAACTATGTTAAGGACAGAACTAATTGAATTTGTGATCATAATAAAATATTATCAAAACTGTTTGTGGTTTTGGATAAAAATCCTCTCTGTAAATGTACACTATAAGGATTGTTCATCAGGTTGCAAAGTTCATAATTAATATAAAAATAATAGTTAGACCTATTCTTTATATAATATCCATTTATATATATATATATATATATATATATATATATATATATATATATAATATAATATATATAATATATATATATAATATATATAATATATATATAATAATAATCCCCGTGTAGTATTATTACCAAGGTCATCTGGTGTTTGAAGGACAGAATTGTGGAGCTTTTGGTCAAGCTGCAAGTGGGTATGTGAGTGGGAGCGTGAGTGATCCACGTGGTCTGAGGTCATTGTGGCAGGAGATGGTGTCTGGGAACGAGAGCCTCCAAGTGAATGCATTGGGGATGCACTCTCTGAACCTAAACACACAAATATGTGGCATTATATCAGGTCAACGTGCTTACGCATGTAAAGAATTTAAGCAGTAACCTACCAGTAACAGTGACTGTGTGACTTAGGCTACTTGTCTCAGAATCAATGTGGAGTGTCGTCAAGCTGGCAACTTCATGTTCTTCACCGGCCACACCCCCTCCTAAACTATCCTGGTCCAATGAGCTTAATCTACCTCCTCCTCCAGACCCAGCTGCACCTCCTCCACAGGATTCTGAGCTAAAAGTAAAATCTGACAAAGAATGTATTTATTAGTCTTACCAAGTTCATGTTTATTATACATTTATCAAATGGCCTGGATGTGAATATTTCTTACTGTCAAACTTGCACGTTGAATACTGAAAAGCATTGAAAGAATCCGACTGGCTGTCTGAGCTAATGACATCTGAACCGCTGGCACTTGCAGGTGAGGTCCACTCAGAAGGAACTCCTGGGTCATCTATGGGCCTGGGATCATCTGAGGGTCTGGATCCTGGACTCTGAGTGGCTTCAAGGAGCTCAGGCAAATCCCTGGGGATCTCCAGACTGCCCGGGCTGCTGCCACGTCGACCCTGTGGGATGAAGAGGAAAACCATAGTCAGATAACCACTAAAACTAGATTCCATGCATGGAGACAATTACTGTATTTTAAAATCTGCACCGACCGAACTTCCTTTGGCTCGCAGTCTTTCCTGGATAAACTCATCCATGAGGTCTGAGAAGTTGGGATTGGTGCTTCCGACATCAGTGGAGACAGGACGGGCCTTTGGGACCACCTCCTCCTTGTTTGCTATCCAGACAAAAAACACGATTTAAGAATAAAGTTAAAAAAAAGAAAAGGTAATGACATAGACAGAGAGACAAGTACACAAACAAATTTACAGAAATGTAGACACAAAATGATTAAATGTAAAACACCAGTGACAACCACACAAAAAGCCAAAATATTGTATGAACATTTAGTTATTTACAAATTTGTTTGAGTCTGATTTGATCATTTAAAGTTCACCAAAATAACCTAGTTTTATTTAGTAATTAGTGATTTGTTATTGAAATGTTTTAAAATAAATAACTACTAAAACCCAAATTCAAAATTAAATTCAAAATTATGCTGTCTTGTCATGTAATACAAATTGGAAGATTATTAAAACACACCCACAGTCAAATTAACAAGAAGTCCAAGAACCTGATGTGAATGTATTAAATGCTAAGATTAGAGTGATGTTAAAAAGCCCCGCAGTTCGCAAGCACATCAAAATTCACCAAACAAGCAGTGCAGGAGTTATTTTACACCATGCACACAGACAGACACACAAGACCAATGAGAAAGTGGCAACACCTTGTTAGGTCCAAACAAGCAGCATACCAACGGCCGGTATTATGGAGCAATGTTACTATGGATGATAGAGCTGAAAGCAATGAGGTCCAGTATGAGTACAGAAACATGTAGTACTATTAACTGCAACACAGATGAGGTATGGACATTGGAGTTGTTGTCAAGCTATTTTGTAAATGAAAGTGTAGGTGAAAGCCAGTACTTACAACTTAGATTTTACAGCAGCAAAGTTAAAATGTTTGCTGCCATCTAGTGGACAAATTGTTATGTTATGTTATGTGTTGTGGATGTCTCAGGGGATTAATTTTACCACCTTAATACAATTATACTTTTATGATGTATAAAATAAATGCTATGTGGTATAGAAACAAATAAGCTAATATGTTAAGATTGTTGAGAAACATTTGGGGAATTTTGGTGCAGACAACTTTCTTCGGAGCCACTTAAACAGCCGAAATCCGGGGAGGAGGCGGATGAGGCCACATGCAACTTCAAGGAGAAAAGAGGAAGAGGTGGAGGGTGGAGGAAAAAAATGTTAAAATCCCAAAGCCGGTAGAAGTAATTGAAAAGAAGGATGGGGGCCTCTAAATATAAGAAAGGGATGGGAGTAGGAGGGATCCGTAAAAAAGGAGGCAGGCTGTAGCTACGTTTAAGAGAGAACACGTCAACAGTTTACATTTCAGTCCAGCAGCAAGATGATGAGTTTCAGCCAAAAATATCATTCCATCAGAACAAACCAGTTAAAAACAGCCAAAAAGAAAAAGAGTTGGTGTTTGTGTGAGTACATTTCTTTTCCAGTTAATGGCTGAACTTTAAAAGGTGATGTGTCCATTGTAAGAAGTCTTTGGTCACAATCCTCACCTGGAGTGGCCGTCTTTCTTCCAAAGTAGCCCAGGACATGGGAGTAGAGATCCTTTAGCGACGCATCACCCATAGTGGCTCGGGCCTGTCGCTGAGGCGACGAGCCCTGAGAGGAGCCCTGACCACGGGGGCGGGGCTTGGATGACAGAGCATGAACAACACTCTTATAAACACCACCAAGAATAGCCCCTTGGTGATGGCGTGAGACAGTGCCTGGTTCCTGGGAGCGTGAGCGAGACGCTCGTGATCGCAAAGCCGAACGTCCTAAACGGCCACGCACCCCTGATGACACACTGGTGCTGCTAGATAAATCTGAATGTGCGTCAGTGCTCACTTTGGTTCCCAGTGCAGGGCACTGTGGTCGGTCCTTGTCCCCTCCAGATCCAGTTCTATGATGCCCTGCTCCCTCGGCTCGCTCAGTCCCTGCTCCAGCTCTGTCATGGGCCCCTAATTTGTGGCTAATACCAGTCATAGATGCAAACTTACCTGCTCCCACTGAACCCAGCCTTCCTGACCCAGACCCATGCCTGTCTCCAGCCGAATGACTATGAGTGTGAAAGTGGCTGAGACGTCGCAGCCTTGCTTTCCAGTGTGCCTCTTTGCTCTCAAGGGGATTGTGAAACTGAACAGACTCAGTGGAAGGTTGGAAGCTCACATGAACGGCCCCACAGTGATGGCCTTTGGCACCCCGTTTCTTATCTACGGATTCAGTCAACTCAATACTAGATTCTACACTGTTGGGGTCTTGGGAGCTGATACTTGATACCTCATTTGGGTCATCATCCTCTTTCCCTGAGTCTTCCATGAAATAACTTTTCACTGCATTTTCTCCTTTTTTCTCCTCGTTTCCTACATGTCTTTCTAGACTTGCACTACTCTTGACTCTGGGCGATGGACACTGCAGCTCCAGACATTCATAAATGCTTCTCTGATCTGTTTCAATATCCTCAGCAGAATCTACACTGCTGTGTCTAACACCTTTGATTGCATGCCTGCCGTCACGGCCAGCCAGAGCTTGGGTCACTTGCTTAACTTCTCGTATTTGCCCTGCACATTCCACTTCTGTTCTTACTATGCCAGTTTCCACAGGTACGGTTGCATTGTTTTCTAGTGCATCAACACAGCAGTTCCTCTCCCCTTCTTCCATTATGTTTTCACTTCCCTTATTAGTGAGGTAGTCTCGTATAGAGGAAAATAAATCATCTTCTAAGCCAGTTCCCTCTTCACTGTCCTCTGCATCCACTTCTCTTTCAGCACAAAAAATAAAGGCAGAATCCCAGTCCTTCACCCAATCAGAACTTGAATCGTGGCTTTTAGAACCAACCTGCTCCCAAATATGATTACATAAACTATCATCATCTTGTTTCTCTGTAACATCATTTGGAAAGGTAATCGGGGAGGCAGAAGGAGAGGTGGGTGAGTGTGGTGGAGCCATGTGGCTATTGGCTGAAAGTAAGGAGGTAGCTGTGAGGTGCTCGTGAGGAGGATTCAGGTTTGAACAGGCATCCATTTCAGGTTCTTCACCTTTGACCCGTTCTGCGATGAAGGGCTCCATGATGTCCGATGCACTGCTGCTTCGTGCCAGTGTAGAAGGAGGAGGGCCGTCCAGATCACATGCCACGCCCTGGAAGACTTCACCACAGGACACTGGAGGGGTCTCATCACTTTGGGAAGAGTGTCGCATGCGAGTAGGCCTGCTGGTCAGTGTGATTGGAGGGTCTTCCAAATCTGGATGAAAAAGGAGAAAGCAGTGGTATATGAATATATAGAACGCATAAATACTAAGAAGTTAATGTGAAATCTAGACAACTAACCAATACACCAATGCTAAACAAAGATTAAGCTTGGTACACTTACCTGTTAGCTATTATAGCATACTACATTAAAAAATAATTAAAACTATAATAAACTGAAAATGAAAAGAAATAGATAAAACCAACACTTACCCAATCTAACAACATGCATAATTTACATCAGTGACTTATTTTTAGTAAAGACTGAACATGCACATTGTTGTAAAGATGACAAAGGCACTCATTCAATGCACTGACAGAACACCAGGCAGACAAGCAGTGCAAAAGTGTACCTGCTAACTGGTCAGCAAGGGGGGGTAAAAAAGGGTGGTGGTGGTGAAGGAGGACAGGAAGAGGCGGAGCAAGAGCAGGAGCACTCTTGGCACTGCGGATAAAGGCTGAGGAGAGCAGAGAGTCCCCTGTAGAGCAGCTACGCAGAGCTGGGAAACGGGGAAGACAAGACAGAAGCCAGAAAGATAAGCACAGAAGAGCGGTAGAGTAGAAATTGAGAGAGGTAAAGAAATATCAGAGGTTTTGAAGGAAGAAACATATTAGAATCCAAGATATGTTTAGACAAAGGGCAGACGATTGTGTGTTTATCACTCAGAAGTTGCAGATGAATAGATTAAAGAGCACTGGTATAGGAAGTGAGAAAGTGAGACTTTGGAAAAAACAAGCAAACACTATAAATAATATACAACGACTTTTTGAAATAGGGAAGTATAATTGATTTGAACTAGTCAACATCATCAAACGCACCCACACGGACTTACTGACCTACAGTCTTCTGACGGACTATGCTGCGGGCCTTTTCGATCCCAGGTGAACCAGCAGTGGTAGCACTCCTCTGTCTCATAGCTGCAGCCTGGCCTGGTTGATCTCTGCTCCAACCTTTAGAGAAGGACCGGTCAACTATCTGTCGCTGGGTTTCTGCACTGATACCTGTGGGAGAATTGGTGGACAATTTGTCCAAAAAAGGATAGAATACTGATATCATTCATTTGATTACTTTATTAAATATATTCTTAGGATAAATTGTTTATTTTATTTCAACTGACCTTTTCCTTTATGTTTCTTCTGTTTTTGCTCACTGAGTTTGTCCAAAGGCAATTCATTTAGATCTACACTATACAGGTTCCTGGCCAACACCTAAACAAAAATAATTATTTAGATTTAGTTTTATCTTGTGCGTAATACATGTGGGCCTTCACGGAAATGTGTGTTATATGGACAGAATCTATATATGTCAGACAGAGGAAATGGTTGCATCTGTTATATTACCACCTTTATTGTGTTAAGTCTATAAGAAGAGGCTCTTGTACCTTAGTGAGTGTTTCCATAGTGAGGGACCACTCAGTGACAAGCTCCTCCCAGCAGGTTAGAGACGAGAGCACAGAGAGAAGATCATCCCATAGATCTCTGCTTATGTACACATTTAGATTTCCCTTAATCCAAGCTACAATCAGTGTCTGCAAGAACAAAAACAGATAAAACACTTGCAATCTTTAGCAACTGGAACAAAAGTAGTTGTAAAACATGCACCTGAAATATTGGTCCCGCCAATCTTCCTGAAAGTGTGTTATTCTTTTTGCCTTGAGGCATAATGGATGGAGGTCTTTTCATCACCGATTCTGTTACTCTCAGCAAAACCAACAGTATTTGTTCCCTGTGAAGCAATACGTGGACTTTAAAACAATAAAAAAAAGAAAAACATTGAAACGTGTTACACGTTCTGGTGGAAATTTATACCATGTTTTCTGGTCCATGGTTTCATGCATGACAAGACTGCGGTAAATGTTTAGCACTCGTTTACACATGTCCACATGCTCCTCCAAGAGGATCTTAATGTCGTTAGCTGGCTCCAGTAGGAACACATTTGATGAGTGGGTTATAAACACCTGTTAAAGAGATGAGAGGTAATTAATGATGTAAAAGGCATTTAAAGGATTGAATATGTTGCAACTTCTAAAAGAGGACATATTATGCAAAATCATCTTTAATAAGCTTGCTATAAATGTGTTGCCTCATCATTAGCTTACTCACAACTTGTACTTTATGGCCAAATCATGCATGCGTGAGTAATTCTGTATTCTCCAGCATTTGAGAGTTAAGTTCCACGAAAATTGTAGCTTTCAGTTATCCCACCCACATCCCTGTGCGTGCAATTATTTTAAAAATGGCTCTGAGTGATACATGAAAGATCCTAAAATGTCACATTTTAAAATTTTTCAAAACAAGAAACATGAAAATTAAAATGTGCTCGATATGGTGAAATGTCACTGTGAAATGTCAATTAGTTCTGCAGTTTTGAACAAAAAGTCAATGGTCCCATTTCTATCATTAGGCTATTTTGGATCAATATTGTAGTTAACGAAAGGAACAAAGTGTAAAATGAGCATCTACTCATGTTATAGTTAAATATCAAGTACTTGTACTTGAAAAAGCCATACGTTTTATTTAACCATTACCTGAAGGGTGGTTTGAATCCCAGCATGAACACTATACTCCAACAATTCACTATCTACATCTTTGTTTCCCTAAAAGAGGTTAAAGAACATTGCATAAATATACACAACTTGTGACATAAATGCACTGCTTGTGCATTATGTGATTATGTAAGCCATTTCAGTTATAATGCCTTTACCGCATCCTCATTTTCTCTTGAATCACGATCTGTAGGATAGGGGCCTTCTTCTGGATCCTTCATAAATACTGGCTTATCCTCTAATGAGATCCATTCTTGGTAAACACGCACCACTTTACGCATAGCTGCTGCTTCACACATGGGGAGGAGGAAGGCCTGTGTTTTACAAAGAAACAAAAAAACGTCAGTATGAAATAGCACAATAAAAGAAATCCCTGAATACAAGCAATACCTGTCTGAATATTTCTGTAATAAAGTTGACATTGGTTCGAGAGCTCGTCAGCACTCTCCTCACCACCTCCATGTCTGTTAACTGCTCCTCATCCATGGAGCACAGGGAGGAAGAGCTGGGTTCCCTCTCAGTCAGTGTAGATGTGTTGGAGTGGCTTTGTTCGGGTTCACTCCCAAGTCCTGCCCCCATGACCTCGCCTCGAATGCCTCCTGGACCTAAAGAAGGACCACTCACTTCCAGATGGTTGTCAGATCGAATCCCACCTCCGCCATTTTCATCTGAGTTGACTGCAGAGCGGGCTGCTAATCCAGCAGCTGCTCGCTATAAGGAAAAAGATACATATAGTTAAAAAAGAAAGTCTTGTTTACATTATGTTTTTATGTTTAAATATTTTTACTTGAATATTCTTGGGTACATGTTCTCCTTCTATTCCTGGGATTTGAGTCTGGGTGTTGGGTCGTGGTTCAAGCCAAAATGAAACCAACCAACGGATAAAGATGACTCTGGCCTGGAGGAAGCTCTCCTTGGTGCAATAGATTGTCTCTCCACCATCTTGTTCTTTGCGCACTACACTGTAATAAGGTTTAGGGCGCATTGGTGGCACATCTGAAAGAATAAGCAGATTAGAATGGGCATTCAAACCTGATTTCATATATAAATGTTGTGTACATATAAATGTTTCTTTACATATGATTCAAGTTATTCAAATCAAGTTATTTACCAAGTAAAGGGCTATATAGACTGGTCTCAGTGGCAAAGTTGGGGAAGATATGAGGAAGGTAAAACTTTCTAAAATGTCCAAAAAGAAAGCTGAAACCACGCTCATGGTTCTCCTTACTTCTCCACTCAAGCGATTTGGCCTGGTACAAAAATACAAACAGAACCGTCTATGTTATAAAGAGAGGAACACACACAATAGGGTCAAGTGGAGAAGAGCACCATTGTATAAATGAAGAATGTGTTAGTGTATGTCTGAGTGCATGCATGTGCATGCGCTCTCAGGGGAAATGCCAGAGCTGTCAGTTTAAAATGCCAGTTTGTCAGTGAAGTGTTACTTCAGCATAATAAATAATGCAGTATAAGCTTGTTAAATGAAGGTTTAAATGCACAGTTATACACAAACAGACACAGTACCTGGGTCTCCTATTAGTGTCATTAGTTGTGTTAGTTAGAAAATTGATAATACCTGGTTTACCATGTATTTGAGCAGAGCCTCTAAAAAATAAGCCGTGAGGTCTTCATGGTTCTTGTCACCTGACTGTGGAGGAACCAATGGAGTAATTTCTTCTGGGGTAACTTGAGCTGCAGAAAAGCAGATCTTTGTATCAAAATGCTTTTGTTTGCCAAAAGTAATCTCAAACAAAAAAAGTACATGTAAAATCTTAATTCACTAACTCTCTGTTAAGCTCAGTGGAGGGTTGATCAAAGTGTCCAGAGTGCGTGGGGTCCCATGAAGGAGTGGAGCTGGAAAACCAGGAATCAAGCAAGCAAACATGCAGAGCTGCTCTCGCTCGGCATTGCCCTGTAGAGCCTGCATCCATAACAGAAACAACCGCACACCCTCACGGCGGATCTACAGACACAAGACAAAAATAGTGGAAAGGTAAAGACATTTTTTACAAAAAAAAAATAGGCTAAGATGATCCTGAGCACTGTACCTTCAAAGAGTTTCCAGTGTGCAGGAGTTTTTTGAGGATGAGTCCTAAATAATGAGGATAATTATTTTAAAAAGTTACAAACAAAAAGTTTTTGTATGTGGATAAAAGATGAGGTACATGTACTACGCAAAGTTATAGTTACATTTGAATAGTTGTGTATTATTGTTAAAACTTGAAATGAGTATTGTGCTTGTTACCAATGCTGTGGAACTGCCATCTGTTCTGGATTTTCTCAGGGAGGAGTTGAAGGATTTTCTAAAATAGAATAATAATAATAATAATTTGTGAATTTAAAAAGAGCATGCAGCATTGACGTTAGAAATGAAAGAAAGATGAGGTTGCTCTAATATCTTATCAATGCTTCAACACCCACATTCTAGAGCTGAATACCACACATTTTTATAAGTCTAAGGGCAATCTTTGACAATGTTGTAATTAGGAATGCACCGATAGTTTTTTTGCTTTGCTTTGGCTTCATGTATCTGCCAATACCCGATATTATTTAAGCAATAAAGTACAGAGACTACAAATGTAAGATTTAAACACAAACAGTGTATGATAAAAAAAAATGTCCAAATGTTTTGCAACTCTTATTTATCATTTAAAATAATTACAGAACAGGTTTGTAAAATGTTTAATATTATGAGAAGTTCTAAGCCAACACTGACCAGTAAATTGTCTTATTACACCAATTTATAACCCAAAATGGGATATTGGCTGATATCTTGGAACCAATAACAGATCCACCAAAATGTTTAACATTACCAATATCTGATACCAGTATTATATCGGTGCATCCCCAGGTGTGAACAATGGGTTTTGACCAAACAAAAAGAAACTACATTAGTATCTACAGTTTTAAATTTTAATTACCTCAAAGATGAATAAAATAGAGTCTAGCTCTTCCCTCTGTGACTTGTGACCTAAAACAAAAGACTAAGTTTAAGAAAGTCCCGTAATTTTTTTCACTTCTCAGATTGTAGAAATGAAACTTACCTTTTTGTTTAAGGCTCACTTCTATGGTGACAAAGTTTTCAAAGAATACATAGTAGATATGTGAGTAGTTCACATCAAAGAAATGCTTCAAATCTGATGCTTCTGCATTTTCTGAAAAGTGAGAAAAAAAAATGTATAAACTAAATTAAACACCGGCTCTACATCGCTTTTGAGGATACTCAAATATGTTTATATTGAATGATTATTCATTCACTCACTATGGTAGTAAGGTACTATTGTAACCACAGCTGCCTTATTCATGGCTGTCATTCTCTGTCTCAGACAATCATATTTAGGCAAGGTGTCATTATGATTATTTTTATATGTATTATACACGGTTTTGTATATTGTTCCAAGTTGCAATCATATACATTTGACTCAACAATATAGGAAGCAAAACTAACTTCATTTTGACTCACAACGTTCTGCCAAATGTGTGACATTAAAGGAACTGCATTTAAGATTTTTATTTAAAAAAATTCTATAAATATGGCCTGTGTTGCCAGAAACAAGGTAGACATGTTCAGATGAAATATAGCTTTTACTGGTAACATCTGTAAAGTTGAAGCTGTTATTTTGTGTTTGGTTACAGGTTGGTTAATAAATGGTGTTTTTGTACAACTCTTGTCAAACATTGAGCATACTAATGTGTTTGTCTTTGTGATTGCCATCAAGGTTTTTCCTCTGGAGCACTCACAAGGGGCACACCCCTGTCTGTCCGTGCAGCACTCACACATGGACTCTTTCCAGCAGCCCTAACAATAGCAACAGGAAGTGGTGCTACTGTACTGCACAGAGAGAGGAAATAGTAAGCCCTTTCCCACTCCAAAGGTGGGAGTAACAGTGGGGTCTGTAAGCATTATCCTTTCAACCTCACTTGAGAAGCATGTTTTTGATGTGTCGCTAAACAGATACAACATGGCAATTGTGCACTCCAGTCATGGTTATGCATTGACAGGAAGAACATCTAATGTAAAGATCTACCAAATTACTAAGTTGTTGTTCCACTGTGGTGATCCCTCATAAAGAAATACACAAGGAATTCAGCTATGCATAGGTGGACAAACAGCAATTGTTAACTTATTGAAAATAGGAACTATAAATGCCAGTCAAATACAACTTCCTCCATTACAACACTATTCATTACATTTGTATGACCACATATTTTTACTGTATTGTAGCAACACAGAAACAGTTGTGGTGTGGTGTAATACTTCTCAAACGTTTGTCATGTCCAGGCTTATGTCTAATACAAAGACACACCCACAAGTGACATCAATTGACTGCAAAAATAATCATGAAGGACAAGTATAACATTATTACACATTTCAATTATAACAAGGCTAGTTTATAAGTTATACCTATGGATGTATTAAAATAGGCTACTACAAAAATAGCTGTCCACAATGGTTGATACAGCAAAGATAAACAAGAGATCAAATGCTGCATCAATCTAAAATTATTTCTAAATGAGTGGTGTTGATTTACAATTTGACTGAAAGAAACAGAATGAATGCCCTTTTATGAAAAACATCAAAGTGAATGAGCAGATAAAACGACTTAAAGGAATTTTGGTGAGGGGTTGGCTCTGTGTGCAGTCAAGCTAATCTGTTAGCTGTCAAAGATCTTTAACTTACCAATAACAATCCTTAGATGTTTCAGTCTTGTTAATACGTCCTTCTTTGGATCCAACACTTTCTGTGTTGATTTTTTGACATCTCCATGAGGCTTTTTGGAAAACATGCCTGAGGCAGAGAACCTAAGAACACTGCGTTGGTAGACAGCAAGGAGGGGCTAGCAGATCCTAGCCACTTACAACTGTTTCACCTAGAGGTAATCGTTGTGTTATGACTAAAAGACTCTTTTCTAAAAATATATTAACGCATCGCTTCTAAATGGCAGTTCCCCGTAGCCGCAATAAGTACATAAAATGATAATGTTTGTCGAATCAAGATCATTTTGTAGATTATTTTGTATATTCTGGCCAAAAACGATGCGAGGTGGTCAAGCATCCATCCATTGCAGCCCCTCTCAAAACATTCCGCAGGCTGACTGCTAGTCGAGCATAGCTTTGCTGCTAACTTTACATCATGGCGGAGGAAGTAGGAAACAAACAAAGTAATGGATAACAGAGACATTCAACTTTAGCACCCCTACACACTTTTGTATTTCCCATAAACCGTTACACGTTTTGCTAAACAAACTTTCCTTGAAATGGCGTGCCTTAGCATATAACAATTAAAATGTGCATTTTGTATCTGAATAGAACTACTGCGCGGAATGCTGGGTAACGTAGTTGCCAGTGACCAATCCACTAGTCAGGCCTTGTGGTCCAGAACTACACTTCCCTAGCCACGGAAGAGCGGCGAGATTTGTTTTTAGCTTAGCACAAGCAAGTTGTTTGTGAAGTGCGGCTCCCGCTTATAAATCGGCTTGATATTAATTCAGGTGGGTGCTCAGATGAGTTAATAAACTGCTGCAATTACTACTGCATTTAGTGTTGAAATGTTTCTGGGTGAATGATTCACAAAGACAAATACATTGGTCCCTCGACGTGTGGCACGCTCTAGGCTCCAGTGTTTTTGTTTTTAGTACCGTTTCAGTTAAGAAATGAGTGGGGTTAATTGATTTGATCTTATTAACGTTTTGGTCGGTTACATTACTTAAGGTTTGTCATTCAACAACGGCTAATATACTCAACAAGATGAGCGCAATATTTTCTATTGTACTGTGCAATTTATGTCTTTTACATCTCTTCAACGATCAAATACTGAAGGTGAGTTTTTGTAGGTGACATGCCCGTCCATCGTGATCGCGAAAAGAAGGAAAATACGGCAGAAGAGATGGAGGTCGAAGAACATGAACATGAGGCATCCAGCTCTGATGAGGACGACTCTGACACCTCGTCTGTCTCTGAAGATGGCGATAGCTCTGGTAAAATACTTAAGTTAATCATAAGACAAGACTCTCACATGAATATTCTGATTCTCCTTTTGCATTTTTACAGAAATGGATGAAGAGGATTGTGAACGTAGGCGGATGGAGTGTTTGGATGAAATGTCAACTTTGGAAAAACAATTTACAGATCTCAAGGATCAGTAAGACATACATAATAGCATAATAGACACACACTTATTGCTCAGGCTATTAAAAAGGCTCACAAATGTTCTCCACAGGTTGTATCGGGAACGATTAAGCCAAGTAAACAGTAAACTTTCTGAGGTAGAAGCGGGAAAGGCATCAGAGTACCTGGAGCCTCTTGCTGTATTGCTTGAAAACATGCAAGTCCGCACTAAAGTGGCAGGTAACATCAATACTTTTATATTCAGTGAGAATACTGTTACATACTCTGATGTTTTCTTTGCTATGGAATTTTGAAGGTATCTACAAAGAGTTATGTCTTGAATCTGTGAAGAACAAGTATGAATGCGAGATCCAAGCAGCAAGCCAGCACTGGGAGGTAAATTGCACACAATCATACAAAAATGCATTGACTTTATTTTTAATATCCGGCCAACTGATGGTCTGTTTTTTCTGTGCCTAGAGTGAGAAGCTGCTACTGTTTGATACAGTGCAAAATGAATTGGAGGAAAAAATTAGAAGACTAGAAGAAGACCGGCATAGCATAGATATCACATCAGGTACAGTATATTGTTTTGGAAGTGTGCATTTGCCAGCTGGAGGATCTGTGAATGTGCTAGGATAAGGGCCATCAAAAGAACCAGTGGAAACTCATTCAGAAATGAGGAGAGCATGTACACTCCTTCTCAAAACAAAAGAAAAAGTAATTTGATTTAGGTTTAACTCTTTTGTATTTTTTTCAGAACTCTGGAATGATGAATTGTCTGGCCGTAAAAAAAGGCGTGATGCTTTAAGCCCAGACAAGAAGAGGAGACGGCCTTCAGTGGTTTCTGATATCCTTGCTTTATGGGAGTTGTTTAGATGTCTGCTCCCAGTGCAAAACATTGTAAAGAATTTGTTCTGTTGTGTGTTTTTCTTAACCTGTTTACGTCCATATATAGTATACATGCTACCTGATTTGGACATTCTGGAGGACTGGACCGCTATTAGAAAGGTCTGCACATCTGCAATAGGTTTTTGTCTTCTTTTATAAATTTTGCTGTGTTTAAGTGCCTGTATCTACATTGTTCATTAGGCAG
>JAIEZT010000068.1:10226658-10246731 GCA_019594935.1 Periophthalmus modestus
GAAACTCAATTATAATTTAGAATGGTACCTGATCAGTGTAGTGCTTAGCGTCAGACTGTAGAGATAACTTCTCAATTTCCAAACCCTTTATGCTTCCTGAAATAGTAAATATAAACATGTAAAGTGCATACAGATCATTTTATCCCAGTTTACAACACAATAATTGTCTTTTTTTTCAGTTACCTTGTAAGATCTTCCTTAGCTTTTACTTCATCATTTAATTTGGCAAAAATCCGGTCCTTGTCTTCATCTACTGATTTGAGGTCTGCATTTAACTAAAATAGATCAAATATTGTGTTAATTATAAAGTGTTAAGTGACTTCATTGTAATGCTTACTCTTTGAAACCTGGATTTACGTACCTTAGCAGCATGAATGAGTTTTTGGACTTTTTGGAGATGCCCCTGTGTATCTGTAATATCTCCTTTTCCATTGGTCTTTTTACGTCCTGCAATTCCATTTAAAGTTTCTCCTTCTTCAGCTCCTTGTTCCTCCTCGAGGTCTGAATCCCACGCTTTCATTTGCAGCAGCCGATCTGTCAAAGACTATTACAGAAAGGGGACATAAGGTATTATTACCTAGTTATCAATAAAGTCTGCTACTTTTCTAGCCAGATAAATACCATTATGCGCTCATCCTTTGTAGCAACATCTTGCAGCATTCCACTATGTGAATGTTCACACCTTCTCATCTCTTGCTCTAATTCACTCACTCGCTCTGCCCAACCTTCCAACTGCTGGTGCAACTACAAAAGAAAAAAATAAACATTTATAACAGGCTAGTGCTGAACAGTTATTGTTTAGTGGCTGGTCTTACATGCATGTTGTTCTCCTGTAACAAGGCATTCTCTTCCCCAGCTGTCTCCAGGTTCCTCTGTAGTCTGTCACTGTTCATACTATAGACTTTAAGAGTGGTTTGTGCCTACAAAGATCATTTTTAAAATTATACTGTGATATATAAAGAATAAAATGAAAAAATAAAAGTGCAAGGTCAAAATAAGAGCTAGTATCACCTGTTCATCTTGTGACTGGAACATTTTTGTTTCCTCTTCACAAGTTTTAATACTATCTTCCAGAGCCATTATCTGACAATTACAAATATGTATAATGTTGATATTCATATAAAATATTGATGATTTATCGAATCACCAGTAAATAGATAAATAAATACATTTTTATCTGCTTGGATTTAATTTGATCTATTACCCTTTGTTCTTGTTCTAATCTGTGTTCTCGTTGTTGATTCAACTGATCCTTCAGTTGCTCAAGATCATTCTCAAACTCTCTTTTAGTATGTTCCAACTGTTTGGATTTGGCCTAAAAATAATCAATAAATGAATTAGAGAGAAAATTTTTAATTTCACACATTTCTAAATAAAGTACACAATTTACATGAAACGACAGTCATCAAAGCCAATGACATAAGTGACCTTACCTCCAGCTGTATAGCCTTTTGAGTTTGGGCTAAGACACCACCGTCTCTGAGTGAATCCTCTATTCCATTAAACTGCAAATGGAATCCAAGATAAATACTTACATTTTTACTTGCAACCCTGATTAAACAAATGTAAATAAATGGTACCTCTTGTTGAACTTTACTTAAGGCTTCAAGAACTTTGCATTTTTCATCTAGTAGTTGGGCAACTTGTTCAGCCATCTGCCTTTCTTTCCCTACAAGAGGTAAAAAGATAAATAAGTAAAGACAAATAACACATGAATTATTGTTAGCCTATTTGTTTTCAGTTAAAAATGTAATACAAATATAAATAAGTTTAAAAACACGTACTTCGATACATTCTGCTTTTGACCTGAATAAAAAGAAAACAATATGTATTATTAAAAAGTCAAAGACATTCTGAAGTGTTGCTGATTTTGTACAAATACTTACAGAACTAAAACATCTACAGGTGAAAATTAATATAGTGATTAGTCCCACCAAGCCAGATATAATGACCGGTTCCCATGGTACTCCGTAGAGATCTGGCCCAGGTCTTATGTCGTCGGGCAGAGCAGATACAACCTGAAAATACAGAACAAAAGAAACTGTTGTTTACATAGGAACAGGATGTAATAATTTCTTTGGCATAAGTAGGTTAGTCTAACTTAATGAATAATAAAAAAGGACAATGTTATTTATTTATAATTCAAGCACTGAACTAAATAACACCCACCAGAGTACCAAATTCAGTTGTACCATTTCTGCCCAGGATTACTTAGATAAACATGCCAAAACCAGAAATGGTAGAGACAAAAACAGGTCACCTGATAACAGGTAAATTGACCCAACTCAAGTTGTACATCTACAAAACCGCTATGTAACAAGCAATACAACTGACGATGTAACGTTACAGCTGACAAACAACCAGCTGGTCAAAACTGACATGACACAAATCTAAATAACATACACAGTACAACCCAGGAAGAAACAAAGGAATAGGAAAAAAACACAGAGCTATCGAGAAAAAAAAACAAAACAAAACATGTATGTAACCTAATTTTATGCTAAAACACATGAAACAGTAATGCTACGTACATCTTTCACTTTCTCTACGGCAATGCTGTAGTAAGCCTCAGCCGTCGCCTGAAACGCCGTAGCTTTGTTGGCAAGTTGTTCACTTGTTGGAAGATCCGTCATGTTAGCAACTTTTTAGTTAATGATGCTGTTAAGAATCT
Organism: Periophthalmus modestus; assembly: GCA_019594935.1. NCBI lineage: Eukaryota > Metazoa > Chordata > Actinopteri > Gobiiformes > Gobiidae > Periophthalmus > Periophthalmus modestus. The sequence goes on from JAIEZT010000068.1 coordinate 10,229,330, forward strand.
TCTTGTTCTCTATCATAGTGGTGTTAGAAATAATGAAGACATAGCCATAGCCGGTTAGCGGCGACCTCTCATCCTTTTCACAACACTGACGCTTCAGTGCGCAGTACATCCGGTCGAGACATCGTAGGGGTGGGCTAAATTAAGTATTACTACTAATTTGCTTTATTAATATTTCTTACGTCTTTGAAGAGTGACCACATATACTTTTGAAAGATAACCAAAAATAACAGTAGCAGAAATATTCCGTCAAAGCTGTTTTTTGAGCTTTATTTTATAACAAACTATATTGCTTCCCCCTCTGTTTTGAAATGGTACAACCCCAACGTCACCAATGGTGGTGATTGCCACACTGCCACGGAGCGATTTGCGCTACCACAAACATGAGCAGGTGTTGAACATGAATTACTATTTAAGTAGTTATATCAGTGATTTATTTTATATTTGCAATCAACTGTTAATGTCACAAAAAAGGCATCATCATAAGGGTTATAGCAGTCAGTTGTGGCAAAAGGTTTAAAACAAACATGGGCTCCAGAAGTATTGGTCCAACTTCATAACTAGTTGACCTAATTTTGCCAATGTGGCTTTACTTACCGACACAGGTTCAGTGTCATCCATGGAAACACACACAGAAAACTCGACTTCACTCAAAACTTGGAATATAGCCTACCCCCAGAGCCTCTTGCCAAGTGGCTTGACTTGTAGCCTGCACTGTAAGATCATATACCCAGCCTGAGCAAGGAATGTCAGCGATGTTATGAAGGAGCCTGCTTGACAACTGAGATGTCAAAGTCTCCAGCCAGTAACAGTGCAATGTCTTAAAGAAGTACACCACTAATACAAATTTAACAATGCATCTATAGCTGCATTTTTAGTATCCTTACCTGCACAGTAATCCATGTGATGAGCTCCAGTATAGCATGAGTTTGTGCTAGAGCTTCTGTAGCCATCTTTTCAAGGATGTCCAACATCTGATGTGTCACTCCTTAAGAGATATATGCAGTTTCAAACAGCTTTATAGGCAGTATTGTTAACAAAACAGAACAGATTTTACCTTCCATATCATGTCTTTGATCTTGAGCTTGGACTTTTCCTGTACCGTGTATTTCCTCCATAATTTCATTATTTATTTCTTTGTCCACATCTTGTTCCGCAAGAGAAAACAAACATTTTTGAAAACATTTGGGACAAATAAAACAATAGACCTATATGACAAAAGTTAATATAACCATACCTTGCTCATTGTCCAAGTCAGTTTTGATCATATTAAATGCCTCTTTTACTTTTTCTAAAATAATTTCTAGTTTCTGCAGAGCAATAAGGGTCCTGGTTTTTTCCTTATCCTCTTGAACGCCACTATCAGTTCTTATCCTGGGAGTCATCAATGTTTCGATGTGGTAACTCAAAAGTCTTTCAATATCCAACAGTATGGATAGATCTGCATCATGTTCACTGGTCGCTGAGTCAAGGTTGCTCAAAATGTAATCTAGAAACTGCAACTTGTGTTCACCAAAACTGTGTATTAAAATCATTACCTCATCTGCATTCATGTAGGTAAGAATATTGCTATAGAGCTTGTGTAATGTTTTTGAATTGAGAGTGGTTGCTCTGGGGCTTTGTGAAATAGTGGTCTGTGATGCTGAAACGACTGTTGAATCATCTTCTGAATTATTTATAAGTTTGACATCTTCTTCCGCGATACTACTACTAATACTGACTTGTGGCTCATCTGCTGTTGTCTCTACAGTAGGATCAATATTGACTGTATTAGTAACTAAACTGAATGTGTTATTAAATAGCCCAAATACTTCCTCAGTTTCATCTGAAGTTCTTGTGGGTTCTTCTATTTCCTCTTCCATCTTGTTGTTACCAGAGCTGCTGTCAGCCTCTGTCATATTATTTTCATCTATGTTTAGATCATGACTAAACTTATGACTTAGATTTACTAATTTGTCAGTGTTCTCTTCCTTAACATCCAAATCAGCTGTTTGTTCAACTAGTTCAGTAGCTTCTAATATATCAAATAATGACTGATTCATACCTTCATAAACATTTTGCTCTGTAAGATTTCGCCTTTCTTCTAGACTATTCTCCTTGCTATTTTTGGAGGCTTGATCATCGTTGGATACAATTTCCTGTAGTTCCTCAAGACTCAAGTTAGGCCCATTCTCTTCAATATTAATATTTCCTTCCACTGCAGGTTGTTGTTTAACCTCTTTTACTGCTTCGTACAAGTAATTATTATTCTCACGTTGCTGTCCATTTATTATATCTAGATTGGTCTTGCTACTTTCCTGTATCAGAGCTACTTCTTCTGGGTTCTCCTCCTCCTTGTTCATAACTTGAGTTTCTTCATCCAGCTCCCATCCTTTTCCTTTTAATTCATCTTTCTCTTCTTTGTGTGAGTCCTCAACAGATTCCAGGTTCTTTTCTTCACATTGTGCCATCTCTCCACGAGTTTCTCTTTCAACAATTTCTTCATTGTTGTTCAATTCTACGTCTAGTTCCTGTTTTTTCCCTGCATTATCATTGGTTTCCTGTTCACCATTTTCCTTAATTTGTCCTAATGTGTCCTCTATAAGTGTTTCCTCATCTCCATCATTCCTAACCTTGAGTTCATTAAGCGGTTCGTCTGTATTCACAACATCCTGCTTTGCTTCAATCACCTCCACAGTCATGGCTTTCTTATCATTAAAAACATCCTGGATCTTGTTAACCACCTTAATTGTACTTGACATTTCCTGGTGGCTTTCTTGGTCTTCTAGAGTATCTTGTATCTCCTGATTTGTATTTATCTCTGAACTGTCTGTCTCATCAACCTTTGAGCTGTCTAATTCCTCAACTGGCATACTCTCTCCCTTATTCATTTGTAATTCTGTCTCTGATATTTCAAATTTTGAACCATTTTGAGTAAATTCATCAATCTGTGAGTCTGCATTATTTTCTAATAATAAGTCCGTCTTTGTTTCTGTGACATTGTGTTCCAGTTGCAGATGATGAACATCTTCATCATAAATTACTTGAGGATCAAACGTGGGCTCATAGTTACTTGAAATAGTTGTGTCTTCATCTATCTGTTTTGGATCCATAAATTGAACACTTTTAGACCCGTCTTCCATGGAACTTGCGTCCGATGTGCGCAGCTCAACTTCCTTCTGCTCCGGCTTCATTTCTGGGTCAGTGTGATTACTTGTACCTCTTTGTATGGCATTTGTTTCAGTATTGTGATTATAGTCATCTTGTGATTCTTTTATATCTTTGTTTAAGTTTGTGCTGTCTGTTTCTACAACCTTCTCATCCATTATCTCCGGTTGTTTTGACTGTTCAAGCGGTGGCACACTGGGAAGAGTATCTGTGTTTTGTTCTAACGCTGGTAAATCTTCTATCCTGTTAATCTTCTCCTTAGCTACATCTTTTCGAAAGCCCAGCATATCTGTGATACCAACATCAAACCAAGAATTTGATGTAGGTTCTAAATTTTTATCAATTTCTTCAGATTTACCCTCTCCTGAATCCTTATTATTCGACCCAAAACCCAATGTACTTGAAATCCCATTACCAATCCATCCCAGTGTCCCGGTTTCTTTGTTCTCTTCTTGATGTACTTGGTTGTCTTCAAAATCTAGAGCAATTTTCCTACTCCTGAATACCTCACCTGGACTGTCAGCTTGTGCACTTTTGGCATTGTCTTGCTCTTTCACTTCACTGCCAAAGTTGAGCCAGCCAGTCATTGTAGAGTCAAGATTACTTGAACCTTGACTATCTTGAGTTCCTGGTTCTTCGCCACTTTCTCCATTTTGTTTTGCTCCAAACCCTAACCACCCAGTGACCGATGATGTAACAGACAATTCAGCCATCTCCTTTGTTGTGACTTCTTCAGAGTTAGTACTTGAATCGCCTTTTTGTACAAGCCCCCACAGTCCTGTCACTGATGATCTGAGCCAAGAAGAGGACTCAGATTTGTCATTTAGAGTTTCAGCCTTGTCTTTCTTCTTTCTTCTTCTTTCTTCTTCTTCTCCACTTTTGGTTTTTGCGTCAATAGATGTTTCATGTGATTTCTGAGAGGGGCTTTCCAGTGTTGGTGGTATTACTTGAATAACTTCTGGGTTAATTACTTTGTCTGTAGTAGCTGCATTATTCTCGTTTTCAGTTGTGTCGATTGGATAGCCATTCTCATCCATACAGAAGAAATCGGATTGCTGTCAACAAAAGTAACAAAAAGGTGACTATATGCAAGATGAAAATGTATAATTTTTAAGTATAACAAACACAAAAAATACTTACATGTGTTTCTAGTACTTTCTCAGCCTTTGCATACATTTCTTCTTCTTTGACTGCAGCTTTTGGAAAATATCCAAACCTTCTATCAATCTGATAAAATATGTATGACAAGTTAATTCAACCAGTATATTAATGTTTGTGCAGATCAGTATCATAAATCATTCATTCTGTTAGTCCTTTTAGATTGTCACATGTGTACTTTTATTAATTAGGATTTTCAGTTTTGATCGATGCAAATTTTCAGTAAGAACAGTGATTGCTTGAATAAAATATTGTTTATTGTAGATGAAAAAAACAACTTTGTATGTTTGTGGGCTCTGCATAAAAATGTAATTTGATTAACAATGCAAATAATGTGATTGTGATATGAAAGTAAAATAATGTATAGGCTATGTCTTGATTTATAGACCACATTTTTAACATATAGGCCTATGTTTAGTCACTGTATACATACACTGCCTGCCCAAAGGTCCTCTCTCTGTCCAGTCAGTTTATGGTATACAAAGATTATATCTCCTTTCCGAAAGCTCAGGAAGCGACAGTCTTTACTGTTGTGATCTTCGAGAGCTTGCACTCTGCTCATTCGACCTACATAAAAGTATTTGCCACAAACAATTGACTTGTGTATATAAAAAAACAAAATCATGAAAACAATTTTCGGGAGACGCTACCTACTTTCACATTCTGCATCTCCACAGATCTTGTAGTCAGACAACAATCCAGAAGTAAAGTGAATTACAGTTAAAAGAAATAGGCCAATAATCCGGTAAAGCATGGAAGCAGCCATAATCTCAGTAAAAGGAGACTTTTTCAAGGAAAATTGTCCATATTAAACAAATCCCCAGTTTGGCCAGTTGTTGGGATAATTGGACATTGCCTCTCTGCAGCTCACAATGAGTCAATGGTGTGTGAGAGAGCACCAAGATAAGATAGCCTAAGGCTAGTGTAATGGGGTAATTATTAACCTAAAAGCAAAAAAAAAAAAAAAAAAAAAAAAAAAAAAAAAAAACCCCCAAACAATATCCAAAAAGCTGTGATGCAGACTGTTTACATTTAAAATAAAATAAATAAAATGCCATTTTATTTATATAAAAGAAAAGAAGTGGTCAATTTTGAAATTGCATTTTTAAATGGAGACCTTTAACCCACACACGATACGTCGTTATGGTAACCAACTGCTGACACAGGCGGCGCATAAGATTTACGTCATCAATCAGCGCCTCAAAAATTAAGATGGCTTCGCTTTCACGTTTATAGGTAAATTCTCTGCTGAAGTTGATTCTCTATTAACTAATTAGATCAATATGAAGTCGGACGTGGAGGAGCTAATGCCGAGACTCCTGCCTGTGGAGTTGAGATATATTAACGATGAGTTGGATTTAAATGGACCTCCAAGAAACCCCCAAGAATATCTGCGACAAGTCCAGTACGATCTATTTACTAAAATCTTGTGCATTATAACATTTGTTGTGTATATTGTTGTATTGTATTGTTGTTTATTGTATATATATAATATATATATATATAATATATATATAATATATGATATATATATGTAAAATATATTATATATATTATATAATATAGATCTGATTCTGATTCTGATAAATATATATGATATATATATATATATATATATATATTATAATATTATATATAATATATTATATATATATTATATTATATATATAAAATATATATGTGTGTGTGTGTATGTATATATATATATATATATAATTAATTATATAATTATATAATAATTTTATTCCTTTATTTTGTGGGTTACACTTCTTGTCTTCATCCCCATACCATGTCCCCTTTCTTTGTTAAGGTTGGAGGCGTCAATGTGCCCTGATGTGGTAGTAGCCCAGATTGATCCTAAGAAACTAACGAAGAAACAAACAGTCAACGCATTGGTAGGTTTGCGTGCCTTCCTTGTGACCGACTACTAGCACAGTGAAGCTTTGCTCAGCTCTACGCTCTTCCAGGTACCGAGTTGTCACTCAGCCCCCAGAGGATTTTCTCCCAGTCTCAGCTGGCAACAGAAACAAGTTAGCACCTTCTCAGATGTCAGACAGGTGAATAAGACAATGTATTTCTGGTAGACTTTTTATTTTTTATAATTAAACAAATTCTTACTTTTAGAGCATTACCAAAACCAGGATACACTGGAGTAGCCAGTCGCTTGATAACAACATCCTCATGGTAAGCATGTTTTCTTCAAAAACGTTGATATTTATTCAGCATTTTATGCATTTATCTTGTGTTGTTGTACAGCCAAAGATTACCAATGAGGAGGGCTGGAGGACGTTTTGTCTGGGGAGGAAAGTCTGTTTAGACTCATCTATCAATACTGATGCAGAACCCGCTCCTGAACTTGATTATAGCCAGGTAAAACATCTTAACCTAATATTTCCTTAATTTGAGGTCGATTAGAATATAAGCAAGCTGACTATATATCTCGTTTAGGTTGGCTTCCCTCCATTCCTTAGCATCGTCAGCAAGCTCAACCAGGTACTTGGTGACTTGTATGTTGCCATCTTTTAATCACAACTAAATGCCCATCTTAATGGTCCATATCTTTTGTCAGTCAACAGTACTGGTGGTTCTAGATATTCTTATTAATTGGCTTGAAGAAAAAGACTTTGTTCCACAGTTGGTGAGCTGATCATTAATAACATTCAATAGTTTGGAGGACAATGTATGATATAGTATACAATCTCATATTTTAGGGTCGTTGGCTGTATGCACTATTGGCCTGTTTGGAAAAGCCTCTAATACCTGAAGCCCACTCCTCCATCAGGCAATTGGCAAGAAGATGTTCACAGCTTCGAAGCGCATTGGTAGGGCACAAACAATTCAGACTATTTGTATAAATAAAATTTTTTTAAAAAAAATCAACATAAGGACATGTCTTAATTTTTTTTATTTAATTTAATTTTTTTTACAGGAGTGTCAAGATGATGAAAAACTACCAGCTCTAAATTTGCTTATTTGCCTTGTTGCCAGGTAATATTTTGGACAATCGGGAGTCTCTGTTAAAATACTTTGTAGAAGAACTTTTAAAATTTTTTATTTTATTTCTGCAGATACTTTGAACAAAGTGACCTCGCAGACCAGCCAGAAACTGATTTCTGAAGAGTTCAAAGCAGTGACTCACTTCATATACTGTCAAAAAAATCTCAGGGGTGTCCACACTTTGGCATGGGGCAAACATGACCTCCTACCAGTTTTTGTTAGTCTTCGCGGCCTCCTGTTGAATTGGCCCAAATGATTGTGGCCAGCATTATGTGTTACAAACCTAAATTTAATGTTACAAGCCTTATTAAACAGTAAAATCTGTTAAATGCAATTATTTGAATGATTAATTTTATGGTCCACTGGTCTGTCTGCTTCACATTTTTTTATATGCACCCATTGGTGAGAAGTTTGATGTGCTGGATTTAAAGCAGAGGTAAACTTCAATGTATGTGTTAAAGTTATGGAAATTGTACCAATACCTTTTGTTTTCAATTGAATTATTTCCTAGGATTGTAGCTTATTTTTATAAGGACAGTAGGATTAATACATGTATAATAAATGTTTTATAGTTCTTTGTAGTCAAGTTATTGAAATTTTTATAGCTTCCCTCCATTTCTATACCCAAATACTTAAGTGGCATCTCAAATTTTAATAAGTAAATATATATAAATAAAAAATATTACCTCATTTGATTGAAACATACTAACAGAAGACAAAGAATATAACAGCACTTCCATCTTTAATTTGAAGCTGGTAAGTCACTTGGTACAAAAAGGGACAAAAAACATGAGCAAATAAAGAATGTACAAAAGGATTTGACATCCAACTGAGAACTGAAAATGGCAATGCCATGTACAGTGTATTTTAGTAAATGTCTCTGGTACCATGTTTTAACTCTGGCAGAACAGATAACCAAGATCCTGGTTCCACTGAATCATGGAGAAGAAACAAGATATGCCTGCCACTAGAAATGCTAATCCAAAAAGTCAGGACATGGTATTCCAACAAGAATTACTGGGATTCAATGACACCATTTGATTATTGGATAAACAAAAAAATAAAATAACCATTGATACTTTAATTTGAAGGTGAAAAATTAGTTTAAAAATTGAATTGTCAAGTGAAGGCTTAGATTACCACTGATGACACTTCAGCGCCTTTTGTCTTTCCTATCCTTGTCTTTATGCTCCCTATCGCCCCGGGAAGATCTACTCCTCCCCTCCTCGGACCTCCTCTTTCTTCTCTCCTTGGACCCCTTTGAGTCCCTACCTCCACTTCTGCTACCCCCCCTCTTCTTTCTGTCTCTGCTCTTCTCTGATGCCTTCCTCTTGCGTTTTTCACTGTCACGACTACGGCTTCGGCTGCTACTGTTTGAGGAGGAGGAGGATGAGGAAGATGAGGAGGAAGAGCGGCTGGATCCAGACGAGGAGGAGCTGCCGCCACTGGAGGAAGATCCAGAGGTGGAAGAGGAGCTCCTGCTGTGACTGCGGCTCTTTCTTGACTGCTTCTCCTTCTTCCTTCCTCTCGCAGTACTTTTCTCCTTTGTTTTCTCATCAGGAGGAGTTGTGTTAGTGGGCTCTGCAGTGTTCTCTGGTTCTATCTCCTGTGGTTGTACTTCTAAAACCTGGTTGTCAGCAGCATCACAGGGTCCTTCAAGACCAGGTATGACAAAAAACTCCACCTGGGATTCAGCCTGTGGATTGATGTCTGAGGAGGGCTCCTGTGTCTGAGCTGTAGCCTCAAGGAAACTAGGCTGCTCACACATATTTTGGGCTTCTTGATAAGCAGCAGGCACTTCAGATGATTGAGAGACTGATCTGTCCTCATGCTGTAGCTCACCAAGCTTTGTTTTATGTTCTAACTCTTCCCTTTCCTCCCGCTCAGAGGCTGCCTCCATTTCTGATTCTGGACTAGTATCTTTGTTACCTACATCCTCCTGCTCCTTTCTGCCCTCTGCTGTCTGCTCTTCATCTTTTTTCACCCTAGCACCTGCCTCACTAACCTCCATAGCCTCTTCATCCTGTTTCACTTCTTCCTTCTCCTGTTCCCCTCCATCTGCCCCATTGTTCTGCCCCTCCTCTGTTTTCTTATCTGCCCCCTTCTGCATTTCTTCTTCCTCATCTTCCTCCTCTTCTTCCATCTCAGCTAGGCTCTTGTTACCCCTCACCTTAACTACCTGACCTGCTGGCTTACCCTCAGCTGTGTGGTCCATTCCTGCAGTCACTTTGGTGCCATCCTGGTCACGGTTTAGCTGGCGGCGTGGCCGAGACTCCATCTTGCTGATGTGTTCAGCAAATGCCTGACGTCTCTCTTCAAAAACATCTGTCCAAAACAATGGGGAATAATTAAGGCACTTATTGTTGAAGCAAAAGTCATTGAACTGTGTAAATCTTAACAGCTACCAACCATTAAGTTTCTTGGTGGAGTCCTCGAGGAGTTTCTGCGTTGCAGAGCACATTTTTCCAGGCAGGTAAAAAATATGAGGCTTTGTCTTTGTGCGTATAAATTTGACCAGGTGGCTATTGTGATTGGTCCACTCCTCTTGCTATGAGACAAACAACAATTTTAAACAACCCTATTTTTGTAGATCAATAGCAGCAATGAACATGTAAGTACATACCAGCTGAGCCAATTCAACTTTTTGTTCCAACAATCTCAGCTCAGTCTGTTTGGCTCGTCTTTCTTCAAACAGTTCTCTTTTTTCGGTCTCCACCTTTTTTCTCTCAGCTTCTGCCTGAACTTCAAGTTTTTGCTCAATTTCCGAACGTCTCTTTTGCTGTTGCAAATAATGCAGACTTAAGTTGTGAACATACAAGCTAAAAAAAGATAAATGTGCCAAAAACTACTCTTACCTTATCTGTACAAACATTTGACTCTTGTTTAAATTTCTGCAGGGTCCCCATTAGCAGGCCAAACATACGCCGATTCCTTGACACAAACATTGCATGGTCCATGATCATTACTTGGCAAATGGCATAAAAGCTGTAACTGTAAATTGATACTACCTCTGTTTGCCTTTCTCATCCATGGTTTGATCTTGAATGAGGTCTCGGCGTGTTCTCTCCTTGGAGGTAGCTACAACTGACGACTGCAACGCTGGCTGTACAATAAAGACATATAATATGAAAAAGTAAAACTCCAAAGTTAGTTGAATAGCAGTACTATGCACAAGAATAACCTTTTTGACATCGTCATCATCCTCAGCGTCGCTGTCGTGGCGCATTTCTCTCCGGGGCCGCGTGTCTCCTCCTGCCAACCTGAAATACACACACAGAAATCTTGAGTATCTTTATTTCTAGTAATGTTTAGCAAAAATCAAATAACTCATTTGGAATAATGATTCAGTTTGAATTAAACCATGTATTTACCTCATCAGCGCTCCAGTTATGTCCCTCTGCTTGGCAGGGGGGCCACCTGTACCTATGTCGGAGAGACTGCGTCTGAAAACATATTGGCAACAATTACCCTCCATTACATACAAGCATTATAGACATGTTTAATATGCCACTGTTAGAAATATACCATTCAGTCAGTTGGAACGAAAGGCTCATTTATTTTCTACTTTCCTGACGCATTTGGGTTCAAAGATGGCGCCTACTCTACAGAGTAGACCGCCTTAGTTACACGTTAAGAAGTGGTTTGTGTACCTGAGTAGGTTGATTCCTCTGCCTCTACCTCCTCCAGGGCCTGCCATGGGGCCGCCCACCCGACGGAGTTGACCCGGTCTGAGAACAAAAATAACAAGTGAAGATAGGTTAAATAGCTCATAAAACGGATAGACCTGACACGCAATCATAACAATCACACGTCCCATCATCCTCAGCGATCCCAACATTTTTAACTCAACTGACGTAAGTCCATACTGTCCGAAATTAATTTCTGCGGACTAGCAGAGTTAAATGTGCATTTTAATTGTATTTCTATTGTTGGTAGCTATACGGAAATTATGTTTATAAATGAGTTACACGAAAAGAGCTGGATTGCAGCAAAAACGTCGCTGAAGGCCCGGGAGGGCTGGTCAGGTAACGATCTCCAAATTAAAATCGATTGCGCAGATTAAACTACTGCAAGTCGATCATTACTCTTGATACTCGATCTGGGCTTATATGTTTACATAGAAAATACTGGCAAAACATAGTAGGTAGACGCAACACAACACCGAGGAGGGAGTCACTGTTGGCTAACGAACGCAGCTAACTCCGCGTCTAAAATGTCACGCTGCTCACGTCGTTGTTGCGTTTGAACACGACACAACACAAAACCAGACAGACCAAACAAAAGACATTACTAGTTTACCTTGATTCATTTGGGTCCCGTCCAGTTAATTTGCGAATATTATCGTCCACACTTTTCAGGCTTTCTTTCGCTTTTTCGAGCTGATCCTGCAAGCTCCGCACCGCCACCGCCATCTTGCTTCTTGTTAGCGCCAGTCACGTGTGTGCTTCTTCTACGACTCCTCTTCTTTCCAAATTCCGGGGGCAAGCAGCGCTTTTACACCCCCTGCAGGTTATATAATGCAAGTTGAAATCACTGATTAATTTCAAAATAAATTATTAATTTGATTGCTGTGTTAGCACCTGTCCCTCTTTTGGCTATCATCACGTCCGGCGCAGCCATTTAGGCCTCCATCCTTTGTCCTACTAATTTAATGAATGTCTCACTTTTTTGTCTTTAAGTGTATACATAGTTAGATTCACATAGAAACATTATCATATATTTTTTTTAACAAATAAATCAAGACATTTTGTAAAATATATAATGTGTTGTGCCTATATCTATTCTAATTATATGTGCATTACAATTTATAAATACTGAAAGCCGTGTCAATGTCGTTATTTTCTAGTAGCTTAAATTTCCTGGGTCAGTCCCTCCATGTCCCATCATAATCAACAACCTATCCCTCTTTTTGAATTTGAAGTGGTCTGTTCTAAGCCTCACGTTTAAATGTTTTTTTTCCCAGCTTAGTTAGCATAGCAAGAGATTACAAGGTCTTGTCATTTCATGTTTATTTTTGTTGAAGTTTAAACGACCAGTAATTGTTACTATAGAATGTACTGTATAACACGTTGGTTGTTGGTATTAGCCATTGTTGATCTAGATAAAATATGCAAAAATAAAATGAGTCTCTTGATAGATATACACTTTTATTCACAGACTAAAAGAGGAGCATTCATTCCACATATTCAGATCAACATCTCGCAGGTTGAACCCCCTCATGTCATTGATTCATCAAACTTTACAAGGAGGGAGTAGGCTATGCGATGTATAAACATAGATCAACTCTGCTATTAAAGATCTTCAATCCCCTGTAGGCACATTCATCTTGAAGAAAAAAAAACAAAAACAAACAAACAGAACATTTGGGAAGATTCAACTCTGATTTCCTACAAGTTTTATGGAAACATTTATGCACACATTATGCCGATCACCAACTAAAAGCTCTTTAACAGATGAGTCAAAATGGTGAGAGTAATAACTTTGAAGAAACAATTACCAAGTGGTGGTGTCAGAAACATGAGTCAAAAAACGTGTCATGGATCATTTAGAACTACAAACTCAAATGTGTTCTCTTCAAAAATAATTTCCTCCTTACAAATATGAAATATATCCCACTGTGATGAATTCGTCTGAACACTTAAACAGAAGAAGAAAGGTCTTAACACTAACATATAACATGATAAAACTATTTCTGTAAAAGGAAAGGTTTGAAATATATTTGACTGACATGTGTTGCATAACAGTATAATTTGATAATGCATTGCTGATACCTGTACAAATACTGTGCAAGCTTCACATATGTATCTATAGAATGTTGACTTGTTCTGTGGTTCTTAAAGAAGCGGCCGGGTGCTGTCAGCACTGCTTGTTCCCCTTTGTGGCCATTAATAAAACTTATTGCAAATGATGCCGATTTTAAACAAATGCACAACATTCGTACCACAATAAAACTGAGGCCATCTAACCAGTCTCACAGAGACTAAGAGTGAGCCTGTCGTCTTCACCACGGTCGCTTGACTGACTGATCAAAATAAACATTTTTTTAAGTAAATTCAAAGAAAATATAGTTATCATAAGGCCAAGTATTGTCATTGCAAGATTTTAATACTGTGTGTCTTGTGACAGTAAAAATATAATAAACAAACAAGTGGATTATATGCATTCCTTTTGCATAGTTTTGAGGCTGGACTCTGGCAAAGCCCAGTATGCTGGACAAGGTATTGGTCAACTCTGAGCATACATAACCCCAACTCAAGATATTTATACCCCTCTCAATGAGAAAGTCACTTAGGACAATATGACCTTGCATAAAAGAAACAGAATTTGAAGAGAACAGAAAACAGTAACCCAACAGAACTCCAGGTCTGGTTTTGTAGCAGTTTATGTCCTTGTCTCTGAATGTACTCATACGAGAAGGCCTTCATTCCATAAAAAGAGAAGTTTTGATTAGCAGTACAGAAATACATTTTTTGGACACCTTTTTAGGGGGTTTCTTCCCTATAAACAGTTTGAGGAACGATCATTAAGTTTGATTTTACCGACACCGATATGACAATGCCGCTTTGGTAATAATAAATGATCACACACCTCAGTGGTTCAGCACAAAGAAGTTGCAGCCTCCACTCTAAGTTTATGTGTGGTAGATGTAACAAAACCCTCATACATTTACTACAATCAATAGTTTTCAGTTGTTGTCAACACTTTCAGATGGACTACATTAGAGACCAGCTCTTGGAATTCACATAGCCACAGGGAGTTCTCTTTGATGTATTTTTTTTCTTTTTCTATAGTTAACAGAGACGGAGAAAATAAATATCTGCTGGTGTGGTACTATAGAAGAAGTCTTTAATTCTCAACAATGATCAGGAAATAACAAAGTTGTACACAAAACTGCTGGTCTCAGAAGTGTTTGTACCTATAGAGATTTGTACACCTACAGAGATGGTGTGAAAATGTCTCAATATTCACTTTCTCTTTTATAATATTTAAAACTAATTTTAAGACCAACTTAAGTGTATACAATAGTATACACACATATTTGCACATACACGGCAAAGAGTAGCTTTTTCTCTCATTTGAAGCCGATTAAGCCTTCCTTAGTGTACCAGACACAAGTTACAAAAATGGCCTCTGGAAGTTATGTTAACAAGACACAAAGTAAACAAAAATACACTGAAAAGACAAGCTTCATAAGAGTCACTTTTGAATGGTATCACAGCTCTTCTTGCCCTGACCAGCTGTTAAGCTGATGTGTCTGGTCATTGTCAGTATTTCCTGCTTACTCTTCAAACCCTTTATACTGTATATACACAGGTTCTAAATGCAGAGCATATAGACTGAGTAATCTCCATGTGGAATGTCCTGTTCCTAAACCTTTTCTAGCAGCAATTACTTTACAGCATTAACCGGAACTAAACACCTTACAACTTAGCAATTCATGCACACTGGCTTTATAATACAAAACCTTTAGTTACATGGCTGCCATGCAGTAAATATATGATTATCTTGTAACAATTCAACCCTGCATAGAAACTCCTCATCTTTCAAGTGGTGTTCAGTCCCGGTGTTTAGACTCTGCCAAGTTCCGTTCAGCTTTTACATTGACCCACTATTTAAAAAAAATAAAGGCCCAGAGTAAATCACGCTCTTTGCATGCTACAACTGTTGTTGTTTTTTTTGTTGTTTTTTCTACTGGACTCAAAAACCTTTGCAATTAAACATGATGACCATATCATTCAGGTTAACTCATCCTGTAGTACAAGTACAAGCAGAAGAGCCCAAAATTGGCAAAAACTTCCAGTCCAGTTAAGTACAGCAGAGTGAGCGCAAGCAAAGACAAGGTCAGTGAATCAGTATGTGAATATGACCTTGTGAAAACGAAAGGGAGGATCGGAGTCAGCACAGCTTCCTGCTAGTTTATGCACGGGCACTTCAGACAGACCAGCGTCTGTTTCACTATGGTCTTTGGCAGCTCAAACAACAAGAGGAGAAGAGATCCAGTGACTCCTTAAGCCTGAGTTATAGTTACCTTCCCTCCTTCTCTTTCCCAAAACAAACTTGATCCTGAGAATAAACCACTTCTGTTCATGCTTCCTGCTGCAGAATGAGATAATACACAGAACACTAGTCCTGCCTGAGCCAGTCATACTATTTTAGTTGTCTAATAGATACAATAACCATTACAATTTGCGCAGACAACACAGGCACACTCAAGACATTTTAAATAGATATACAATGTGTGAAAGTGTAACTCTAATATCAAAATCCTAAATTGGGAACAAGCAACAAGGACCACAAACAACAGGCAAAATTCAGAGAGAAAAAAGGTTAAAAGCAGTGAGTATATAGATGCTTTTAGGCACAAGTTGGGTCATTTTAATAAACCACTATATGCTAAAATGCAGAGAATGATCTAGCCTTCATTTAACCCACTGACCCCTTAATCTATAAGAAAAATAGAACCATGAACATTTATGTCAAAGTAAAATTTTGTCTGGTCAAAGATAAAAGCAAATTTAAACAAATGTTTTGCTTTTATCTACATTTTGCCATTGTTGCTCCTTAAAAGTTGGACAGGCCAATATCAACCTTGTCATTCTGTGCAAGGAATGAGTGGTTATGCAGGTTAAAAATCAACAGGCGTTCTTTAAAAAAATATGTTTTCAAGATTTATCTCACTACATCTGTAATCCCAGATCCTAAAACACTATCTTTGTGTTGTGAATGGAGTTCAGATGAAAAATAAAAGGGGATTTTTTTTTTTTTTTAAAGCCTACGTTGGTGTATCCGAGCATACAGCTCCAGAAATAGCCACAGGTGGTTTCAAAGTAATTATAGATACCAAAGTGCTTTAATCCTGAGATATAGACGAAGGATTTGAGATTATCATGGCTAAACAATTGTGGTCCATGAAGTAGTAGGCAAACACCATAGGCCCAACAACAAGAACAGTTCATGGTGAACCAAGAAAAGTGCTGGCGCATTGTAGATACACTCAATAGCAGCCTTGATATGGACCATCCTATTCCAGCCCAGACCCTTAAAACCACAATGAATATGGGATTTCCAGCAGCTGTGGCCATTCTGAGGACCAATTGGTAAGATCCCTGCTCAGAAAACATCTTTGTAAAGTGTGTTATTATAACAAAGCGACACACTATAGTATCAGATGGCAGAATACTTGACCCAATCATTCCCTGTTGCAACATTTGGTAACTCGGTAACTCAAGTGTCTGTTGTCTTGACAAAGACTGAGTGTTTCCAAAAATGTTGGCTTAAGACATCTTAAAAAGATGTACTCAAAATAAAAAAAGCTCTAAATAAAAGTAGAACACTCAAGCACTACATTCTGTTGGTTCCACCAGCAACTGGGCCCAGCATTTCAACCATCTAAAACACAATTTTTTAAGCCCCAATGCACACAGCCACATGGGGATATCAAACATGTGCGATAAGCATTCTGCCATTCTTGACCTTAATCTTGGAAAACAAATGTATGATTAAGTTAATAAACCCTCAATAGTGGAGTGAGGTTTTCTCAAATGGCAAGCGAAACATCACCAGAAGCATCCAGAAAACAAGGGCTTTTGAAAGGCAACAGTGACTGCAAAAAACATTTTTGTTTTACACTGAATGACTGATTTACATAACCTACAAGACAACATCACTTCATTGTTATGGTCATAGTGATTTTAAAATACTACCTGAGACTGATGATAATAACCTATAAGCCACAGAAAAGAGCCCCATGACTAAACGCCATGTTGTGCTGCGAGTGTCAAACACAAGTCTTGGCCATTGGTGAAACATGCAACGTTTAACCCTGACTGCTGGCGGTAGATATCGCAATAGAGTAATTATATATTGGAGTAAGAGAAAACTAAAGCACCCTGACAAACAGACTGGCCAACAGAATGATAAATAAGTTACATGTTTACAGAACACTTAAATCCTCTGTAGAGAAAAACAGGTTTGGCTGTGCTGTTGCTGGTATGTATGCAACATCTTGTTTGAAAGCTCTGCCAAAACAAATGTTTATGTTATTTTAGCACAGCCTCCTGAAATGTCTGGAACGAGTGTTCTACTAGACATATGTATGGCGA
>JAIEZT010000068.1:10246831-10336831 GCA_019594935.1 Periophthalmus modestus
TGACTGCAAAAAACATTTTTGTTTTACACTGAATGACCCATGACTAAACGCCATGTTGTGCTGCGAGTGTCAAACACAGTCTTGGCCATTGGTGAAACATGCAACGTTTAACCCTGACTGCTGGCGGTAGATATCGCAATAGAGTAATTATATTGGAGTAAGAGAAAACTAAAGCACCCTGACAAACAGACTGGCCAACAGAATGATGATAAATAAGTTACATTCAGTGCATCCGTTTAGTGTCCCTGTTGTTTACAGAACACTTAAATCCTCTGTAGAGAAAAACAGGTTTGGCTGTGCTGTTGCTGGTATGTATGCAACATCTTTGTTTGAAAGCTCTGCCAAAACAAATGTTTATGTTATTTTAGCACAGCCTCCTGAAATGTCTGGAACGAGTGGTTTTCTACTAGACATTATGTATGGCGATAGGAAACAAATAGCCATTTCTATGTATTGTTGCATTCCAGAGTTTAACTATACACATTGTTTTAAGTGGATGCCCACAATGGCATCAGGATATATAAACACTCTGAAACAGTAACCTGTCAAAATATCTTAACCCCTGGAGGATACCACTGATGTATCACCTAGAATATACAAAATATATGTAAATATATAAACGTTAAACATAATAAAATAGGGGTGAATTGTACAGTGAAGGGGGTTTTGAGTAGTTTAGAATTTGGCTTCAAATGTCAGTCGGAAGACAACGCTCCATCCTTTGTCCTCATGAGAACAGTTGAGAAGGTTAGCAGGATGGGAAAACTAGCAGCAGGGACAGATATCTGAACCAGCAAGGTGCACTTGGCCTTTACATGCTACTGAACAATGCTCAAAACCCTGAGTCATGGAGAACACATGACTGTAGCCAAAAACATTTGCACCTGCCAGGATCAGTCAGTTTATTGTATTAAATTCCCACCGTGCTGGAAATGTTCTCAACTTAGAAGACAAATGAAGAATGAGCTCCAATGAGACCATCCAAAAGCAGCTCTACTATATCAAGTGTGTTAGGTAAATTTACCTCCACTACTAGAGACAATTTTAAAAGACTGACAAATGCCAAAATATTGTTGAACTAAAGCACTCATCCCCTGCAGCACTTTTAGCCCCTATTATTCCATTCATTATCATTCAGCAAGTCTGCCATGTCCTGTCTTCACTGTGGGCGGGATAGCAATATATGCAAATACACACATCTATAGAGGCAAAAAAAAAAACACCACACATGGATTAAGGTTAGAAGCAGAGCAAAAGTTAACAATAAAATATGTTGCAGAGGTTAATAAGGTGAAGCTCCATATAGTACTTGTGAACAAAACCAGACCAGACTGACTGTGCCAACAAACTCAGAGCAGAACACTGAATGGTAGTCAATTAGCTGACAGAAATAAATAACAGCAAAATAAAACCGTGGGTGTTTAAGATCTGCTCTGAACAAAGATTTGAGGTCTGATCCGACTTAGTCTGGCCTGGTTTTGACACTTGTTGGCTATTTTAAGCACAAGTTGCCACCTTGTCTACATGCCCATGCTAAAAGCATGCACCTCTTGGTGGAAAAGTTGGGTGGGTTCAGATAAAACCAGGTTGGAATCCAGACAGGGGTGCCAGACGCGTCCAAGGCCCAGTGACACCTCTTTTACCAGATTATGAAATGGATCACCTTCCATGCACATAGACTGGTCAGGGTCAAAATCGATACTCTCCTCAGAAACCGTCAAGACCTTAAGGCTGGAACCTCGCAGGCGGGAGATGGCTACCAGGTTATGAGACCAGACAGTGTATCCTTTGGAGGGGCAGAGAGAAAATAAAAAGGCAATGTTAGACTATTTTATTACCACATAAACCAACTATAAAATACTAAAATCCCACCATGCAAGACCAATACAGTCAACTTCGTACACCTCCAAGCCAAGAGGACCAAGGGGTCCTCATTGCGATTCACGCTGAGGTCCGGAAAGTCAGGGTCATCTCTCAAAAGAAGGAAATGAGTCAGTGTTTTGTTGTACTGCTGAGAAATGAGCTCCAAAGTGGCATCAGTCACAACGGTGCTGTAACTGTCGAGGTGGAGACGCTCCAGGGGGAGACTGGGTTTAAGGACCCGAAGGAGCTCTGCGCTCACTACTTCAAGCGCCATGATGTAGACTCTCAGATTGGCGCTAACACGGACCTATTTAGAGACAAACATTTATATAGAGGACATTTTCAGTCAGAGATGGTGAGAAATTAATTGATCCTTACAAGTGCCTTCCAATCATCTTCTGTAGCTATCCCGTCTAATGGTTTAAATTCTAGGGCAGCACCGTTGAGCAGTAGCGAGAGGCGATGCAAAGGAGTACGACGTGGAGATGCCAGTAAACCACAAAGTTCTGATGTCAAATCAGAAAAGTCCAGAGCAAGAGACTGAAGATTTGAGAGCCGACCCAACTCTGATGGTGATATAAGTGGTCCTAAGATAACAAAATAGCAAAATTAAAATTAAAACAATCTATCTACAAGTTTGCAGACAAGTCCACAAATAAAGATACCATACCCAGTTGGTGGTCCAATAAACTGAGGTGCTGCAAGGTTTCTGCTGAAGGGTTTGACAAACAAGCTAAAGAGCTGGGGGTCACCAGACCAAGCATGAAGCTACATGAAAGCCACTGGAGCTGCCGGCTGTTGGACAAAAACTCCATGAACAATTGCTGGATTCTGTGGAGAAGAGAACATCATAATGAGCAAAGCAAGGATGAGAATGACTTTAATATGACTTGAGCCTCAATTACATGCTATGGCAATCATTTCTCAAACAAAGAGTAAATCACTATTATCATTTCAGGTCATCTTTCACATCTGTCTATCTGTCATATTCAGTTATAACAAAGACAGCGCCATCAATAGCTTTTGAACTTGTATTGTATTCGCTTACTCATTGATCTTTTTGTCCCCCTGCTCAATTTGGTGAAGGTTGGAACTGTCCAATAGTCCCTCTTGTTGAAGAACACAGGTGTCTCCATACAGACGGAGCCTCTGGAGGTTTCTAGATAACAAAAGAAAACACAGTGTGAATGAATTTTCAATTGTTTACTAACGAATCTTATATTTTGACTTTTAGTGTGACAATTGCAACTTTGAATGGATTAGTAATGCTTTTGACAAATAAAAAACTGTGGATGTCACGTTAACAACACGGGTTTATAAGGCGTAAAAAGACGGTTATTTGCGCCATTGCAGACATAACCCCGATTACGTAACAGCAAGTGTCAGGGTTTGTTTATAGCTACCAAAGCTAGCGGTTAGCCTCAACTGCGCAACAAATATCCTATATTCAACATATAGCATTTGGAAATCAAGTATGTGTCTCTAATGTAACGTTACCTATTATTTCTGATGCTGGTGAATACACATAACACCTGGTTCAGATAGGAGACCATGGCGTCTTTCCAGCGCCCGGAGAGTTGCGGGTCGCCGTCTGCACCGCGGGAAGGCTCTGTTCGTGTGGCCGATGCGTCGCTGTTCAAAGGACTCAGGTATCCCTCAACTGGGGCGAGCTCGAGCTGCAGCTCCCGCACGAATGAACCGAATTTCCGCATCAGAAACTCGAGCCTCGGAGTTTCATCGGAGCTGGAACCACCTCCACCTATTCGCAGTTTGAGCTCAGTCCACAGCGCAGGGTAGAAGAGACACTCCCTCCAGCGCGAACACACGGACGAGGCCCGCAGCTTGTCTCGATCCGACAGAAAGGAGAATATATGGACAATAAGCTCGCTGGGCAAAGCCATGGCTCCGACTCCCCCGCACAGAGCCATGGCGAGCTTGAAAAGTTAAAAATCAACAACCAGTGCAAATGTGAAAACGCGCTGTAAACCGTGGTTGAACTGTCTGCACCAGCGGCATGTACCATCTACTCTTCCTCTCAGGGTAAAAACAAACCGTTTTTCCTTTGCCTTCAATAGTATTGGGCTGTACCATTACAGCCGCTGCGCGGGGTAGTCTAAACGGAAGTTTTCCAACTTACCGTTTAAGCAAAATAAAACATCAAACAAGTGTATATCTAACTTAAAAAATATCTATATAGTAACACATTTACTGCAATGCAAAAAATCCATATATCAAAGCGATAATATACAGTGGTCTTTTCAAGTTAATGGTCCAGTCCCGAACTACTGTTATTTTTGCCATATAGTATATGTCCACAGGAGGGCAGTGTTTGCCGCAAAATGTGGAAGACACACGTGATTCTTATTTTGGAGTTTTTAAGAGCAGACACACCCCTCCGTTCCCCCTTGCAGTCACGTTGGACTAACTACAGTAGACCTATATCTTATAATTCAAGCACGCAATTTGACTCATTAAATTTGAAAGGCGCACGAAAAAACGAAACAAAAAAACCAACCAAAAAAAAAAAAAAAA
Organism: Periophthalmus modestus; assembly: GCA_019594935.1. Lineage (NCBI taxonomy): Eukaryota > Metazoa > Chordata > Actinopteri > Gobiiformes > Gobiidae > Periophthalmus > Periophthalmus modestus. The sequence goes on from JAIEZT010000068.1 coordinate 10,251,227, forward strand.
AAAAACCCCAAAAAAACCCAAACAAACAACAAAAACTGTAATAATCCTATAACATAGAAGTATCCTCTACTTAGGCCTATATAGGCTACTTCTATGCTATGCTACGAACATAGCCAGTAAGCTTTGCTTCGGCGTATTCTTAGTTTGATTAATTTATTGTTTATATGCACTAAATGACGTAAATAATTGTTTATATAGACTAATAACTACAAATCAATCAATCAATCAGTCGATCATATTAATTATTATTTCTTTATTAGCTTCACTAATTATTGTACCCAGGGTTGCACAGATCTAGATTTCATTCTTCTTTCTGCATCACATTTCCTCACCAATCACCAGATGGCAGTAGAACTCCGCTGTTACTGTTCTTTTTGTTTATCCAAAAATGCGAGAGAAAGTTCAAATGATGTTCTAAATGTCTCAAATATAAACCAACTTATTTATACAGAAGCCAGGACAGATAAGGGAGGGGTCAAAGAGCTGATGGCTGTAAGTCCTTGGAAGTGTCTAAACGAGGCTGTGATGAGTCTGCTCCAAGAAAGAAGACCACATGAAGAGACGGACAACTAATCAAACACAGACTGGAGAGAAACAAGGCTTTTCATATGAGATCACAAAGTCCATTTCAAGGTGAGAGTCAAAAGTGACAGTGAGAATAGGTCACTTGTTAAGGTATTATGTGTGTTGTAGTAGCAGACAAACCCACTAGTTAGGTGATAAAAACAATCAAATAATTTCTATCACACATGGCCTGCATGCTGTAGTCACTTCCAGCCCAGTAGTAATAAAAAAGAATATCTGCTACTGTGGAAACAATAAGGTCTAAATATCGCAATACAAAAAGCACAAGTGTGAATTAGTGTTTGGTGGTCTTAGATACTAGATTTTTTTTTGCAAAAATTTGTTCAGTTTGGCAGGTGGTTGAAATCATTTTAAGGGGACAGATGAGGTGCATTCACTGAGATGTTTGTGCTCTAATGCTCCAAAAACTGTCTGGGCATAACAATATTTTTAAAGAAAATATTTGATGGTGCACAACATCAGCATCTGCACTTGCAAGGACAAGCTTTAGATGCAACCCATACACAATGTTATTTCCTCAAATATACAAGTGGAAAGCTCACTTCTGGAAAAAGTGAAGGTCACATAATATAAGACATAATTTCTTCACAGTTTTTATAACTGTTTTCCTTTAAGCTACCACACAGCCTAGCAGTTAAGACATCTTTTACACATTGTAGGCATTAAAGTAAAATGAAGATCTCCAGAGTGCACTGAACTGTATTGTAAAATTGCACTTTATCCATTCATCACCATGTCAAATATTTACACAAAGGGGGGTTGATAATAAATGATGGACACTTGTTGCTACAAGTCCCATCTGAAGCACCATGTATCACTGTCAACTGTATCAGACCAGTGTTGTAGAGGAGGGAGTTTGACGAGCCTGATATGACATAAAATGCATTGAGTTGAGGAACAGGACAAGATGACTGCACTGCCAGACACATAGCACAATTCTATTCACATTTCTGTACATTTGAAGATTTTGAACCACTCCACCCCATAGATTTCATCATTATTTTATCAGTTAGGTTTGAGAAAAACAAAAACACAAACCAATTTTTACCCACACAGGGAAAGTCTGAAATTTTTGAGTTAGAACAGCCACAAAGATCCAGTCTAGTTATGAATGACAGTTAGATATGTGATGACAGATTTTGCTATTGAAATCAGACAAAGAATTTACTCCTAGAATAGAAAATCAAAGTGAAATTGAAAGCTTTTGTAGACGTACTTTCTGATGTGACCTGGCAGCAAAAGACAGCAGGAGAACAGCTTGACACTGAAATACTTTTCTTTGGCCTGTAAATAGAAGTTTGTGCCAAATCAAAGCTCTTGCAAGCAATACTTCTGACCACCACCATTTAACCGCTTGGCCAAAATATGTTGAGTGTTTGCCTTTGCCTTTCCGTCGATGTGATGAGAGCAAAAGTGTGAGCAGTGCGGTGAGCTTGTGTCGCTGTCAGACACATGCCAGCTGTTCTGAGAGCCATGTTGGACAGTCCCCAGTCGGGCTTCAGTGCCTCCTCAGTATCAGACAGTCAGACGCCATCTTGAATGTGTGCCTAATACTGTCTCTACGGGGCACTGCACTAGAAGCTGGCATTATTTTTTTGGTTTTACATAGCTAATTAGCTAATCTGGAACAATTCTCTTCTCAAGTGTGTAATATTTGAACTAAAGGTGCACTCTGTAACTTTTCTAGTGAAGGGTCCACCACCTGTTTGTCTCTATGGATGTTATTGCTTTACCGGGAATGCGCTTTTTCATGCAAGGACAACCTTTACATACAACACATACATAACATTATTTCCTCAAATATAAAACTCTAAGCTCACTTCTGGAAAAAGTGATGGTTATATTTCATCACAGTTTTTATAACTGTATTCCTTTATTTTACCTTATAGCCTAGTATCTATCACTGCAAAAAATACTTGGAGCTGGATCTGCTTCTCTACAGATGTGATCTGTAAATTGGTCTGGTTGTTTCTGTATAGCCAGATTAAAAGTTAAATGACATACTGAAGAACGACACAAGCAGATGCAGAAGCAGACCCTACTCCAGAAAAGTTATACTACATTTCTAGCTTCATCGAAATAAATAGCGAAAATGTTAAGTGAAAAAGAGGGAACCACATAATTTGAAAAGAATAACATTTTTGTTACATGTATTCTAAGAAAATTATTATAACAAAAGCTTTGGGAGAAACACTGTGGTGTCAACTCAACCCATTTATTATCAAGTTTTTCAGTTGTTTTTGTGCTCAAGCATTACCGGTATACTAATATCCAAATATATCAAACAAAAAGGCTCTGTCATGTATAATTCATCAGTGACTCACAAATCAAAATGTAACTGTGTTGTTGCATGTTTCCAGGCTGCTTCTTCCATTGTGAGCAAAATATTAGGCTCCATTTTACAGAAAATAATATAAAAAAATTATTTTGTTCTTATAAAACCTCACCAAATATTTCCCAGAACTGCTGCAAATAAATAACATGATCTGTGTGAGGCTGAGGTTGCCAATACCAGCAGCTACTGTGTAAAATTATTAAGATTTGTAGTTACTTACACTGTTATTTATTTATTTTTTTTCCCCTGAAATGACTCTTCTCCCTTTTTTCACAGTAAAGCTGCAAACACATAATGCTCCCAAGGTTATTATTAACTATATGTTTTATGTGTATTAACTGATGTTTCCCCCTGGTTTGGATTTTAAAAAAAACCCTGAATTGATGCTTCCAAGAGTCCAGATCAGCTCACAGTGTTCCTCTGTACTAAGGTCTATAAATGATCAAATATAGTTATACACCTTGTTATACTAGCAACAAAAGACATAATGCAATATAAGGCGCTTACATGGTACATAGTGAAGCTGGTACATACTTTGATATCCAGAAGATCCAGGTTTTATTCTAAGTGTCACATCACTCAATTGTGCATGAAAGGCAAAGCCAAAGTCCTCCAGCTAAGGTCTTGAGTAGGCAACCCTTGCCCCAGGAACATTGAGGGATGAGTCATGCAGGGGACATTCCTATGGCGAAAATACCCTATACCTTATCTGCATCTTCAAATCCTGACTATTCAATAAGCTACTTGACTGTTCTTGGCTATCTTGATGTTGCAGTGAAAAGTATCCTATGCATATGAATTCCCCTTAGTTACATATGCCTGCTGCCCCCCTAAACTGTTCTAAATATCTGGGTTAACTGTAATTTCTACAAAATTGCAATCATGAAGCAAGCAATTTATCCCATGGAACATGTAGGGTACTGTCCTAAACGTTATAATGTGAATGTAAGCTAAAGTGCAGGTTTCTTCATCCTGTTGGTCGTTCTTGTACTTCGCCGCTGCCTAATTGCCCGTAAATAATGGCTGTTGCTCGACACATTAACTCCTGAATCCACTCACTTCGCTTCACTTTTGTAGGGCCACACAGTCGAGGTGAACAGCTCTAATTTACTGGGTGTTTCAGGGTCAGGGGGGCTGTCGGAGCAATAAGTGAAACAATGTAATGCCACAGCACAGTCCAACAAGAGTCTACGTTTGTGTATTAACTGATTAATAATGAGAGACTTAAAGCATGACATGGAAAACGTATGCAGAGGTAGTGAAAAGAACACATTGTTATCTATGCCAGAAAAAGAAGATATTTTTGGCTGAGCCTCTGAGATTATGGCTGTTACTATTTGAGTATCACGTTGAATTTGAATTGCATTGCCGGTAGAAAATAGTGCATTGTCACTGTTATCAAATTCCCTGCTGTTTTGTAAACCAATTAAAGACGTGAACAGCTTTAGCCCTAACAACACATAGTATAATGTTCAGGCTTTACTTTTTAATGGCTCCAGTGATTTGAATATGCAATTAGTGCCAGACAGTGTATATCTGTATCTGATCGTGTAATGCATAATTCTTCTTTACAGAGAGGATCAGAATACCAATGATACATCTTATATTAAGATAAGATATGCCTTTATTAGTCCCACAGTGGGGAAATTCCAGTATTGCACCACACAGTTAAGAACAGAAGGAAAATGGTACATGCAATAAAACAAGATAATAGATAAATAGCTTAAAATAATACAAAAAAAAAAGACTTTAATATTAACCTCTGATTTGCTTAGGAATATGGAACTGTAAAAATGATTTTCTGTTCATTAATGTTTCCTTTCCATTTGAGTTGTCAAAATCAATTAATAGATTTTAGGGGCGTGGCTTCAAGGATAAGCCCTTTTGGGTTTCTGTCGCACTTCATCACACTTCTATTGTATTCCATATTTTATCAAGCGAAAATACAATTATAAATTATGAATTAATAGTGGTACAAATGAGTTGTCCTTAACCTTATGATCATTTGCATCACAGGAATCGTAGTCACCCCTGATATTGGCATAGAGAATCACTTTATCCTGCCTACTTTGGTTTAAGCATCATTCCTTACAGGACTGTATCATCCTGTCCACGGCCCATTACGGCTCCCAACTGAATGTTATGAAGTGGATTCCTCGGCAGCCCCATTTCATCTGGAAACCAATGGAGTCATTCCTGCCTCTCCTGAGATCTCTTCTCCCCTTTGCCTCCCAGACTGCCACATTACCCCCAGTCTAAGTGTTTTCTGCTACTTTCCCCTCTGTTTTGCTCTGGTGCAGGTTTCCCAGAGGTTACCAAAACCTGGAGCAGGTGGTGGCAGAGCAATAATGACAAATACCTGTGAATGGTGGTGTGAGCAATGTGTGTGTGTGTGTGTGTGTGTGTGTGTGTGTGTGTCGGCGTATGGGTCTGAGCCCTCCAGAGACCCAAATGTGGAAACCTATTAGAAAGAGCTGCCACTGCACTCTGCTCCTGTCTCCCATAGGATTGTACTGAGCAAGGCAAATGCACCGGTCTGCCCCTCTTTAGTCATTTAAAGACATTACCTGAGAAAATGGTGGATACATTATAGAGATCTTTGAGTCATTTCCACTGTTAGAAATTCTTGTATGCTAAATATTTATCCTTCTGCAGCATAGAAAACATAATACTCAGCCTGATTTGTGCAATGATTAGGCATATGTTTTAAGCCAAATGCCCTTCTTGATGCGACCACTTGAATATGTGTGTACAAAACAGAGGCAATTACAGTTTTGTTGCTGAGTTCTACTCACCCTTCTTTGTCAGCTGGTCCCAGGGCAGCAGCAACATGCAACAACACTGATTATGTAAGCATTATTAACTTTTGTGCATAAAAGTATAAATGAACATGTACTTATCGGGCCTATATTTCTTGTGGGATGTCCAAAAAATTAGAATAAATTGTCACAGTCACTGGCAAATATCTTCATAATATGATTCCGACTGCACTGACAAGGACTTAAGACAAATATGTTAATATACAGAGCACAAGTTCAATCACATTATAACTACTGGGAGTTTCTGAAAAAAGTAAAAAAAAAAAAAAAAAAACCCCTAAAAACTCACCACTGACTTGTTCTAATTTCACCATTGTATTCCCATCAGAGGTTGTCAAGCCGTGTCTGCAGGCTGGTGCTATGTTGAGAGGCTTAAGTGTAATGGAGGCTACCACCAGAGACCAGGCTAACATCTTTATCATTGTGCTGATGAAACTTGTCTCTGGGTGCATTTGTACTTCTTATTCTTTGCCTTCACTCCCTTTGCATGTCTTTGGGGGCCACTGTCACATATTAAACCGCAGTTACTGACAGCTTCATTAACACGCGTTTGGAGTATCAGGGAAATGCAAGGCAGACAGAAAGGTACTTCAACTTTTTCTTTTTTTCCCCCTTTTTTATGTGTGACTTGATTGTTAAATGCAGTTTCATCAGTTAGACAGAGGGGGCACTGTTGATCTTCACACACATATTTTTTACCCTTTGGCTTTCCCCACACAGGATTTTCTTCAGGGGCAAGCATGTGTAAGCATAATACAGAAACCATTATTACATTTGTATTCCACTATTTACTGTATGATGAAAATTTTGATAACTGGCAGTATGTTTCTTTTTTGTTTTGTTTTAATTTAAACTGCTTAGTCTAGACAGCTATATTTTCCCTCTTATTCTGGTTTGGGTGACATCCTAATTTTTTAGTGCTGCACTTTACAAGAGATACAATGAATTTTTTTCCTGCGCAGCACAGTGTCTCAGGTTCAAATCCCCAATTATCTTGTTTTTATAATGCGTCACTCCATTTTATGTAAAACTTTAGAACTGAATGTTTTCAGTTAATATAGAGAATGAATTCTGTATCACATCCTATCATATGACAACATCCTATCAACTCCTCAAATTACTTTCATTTGTTACTTAAAATTCTCAGTTAGGAGTCAGGCATCTACAGCTGCACCACCATCTGTTAAAGCTAGAATATTTTAACACAAACAAAACTAAAAATACATATGTTAGAAAAGATGAAATGCAACAACTCAGAGAGGGAACAATTGCCTTTCTTTCTCTCATGTTGCTTACAGTGTGCGGTGGGAGAGGAGAGATTGCGAGCTTTGGCATGTGCACTGCTGTTCTATTGTTCTATTTTAGGCCACGCTGCTATACCTGTGTTAGATACAGTGGTGCAGATGGAGCACTTTGTCAAAGCACTTTAGCTCTGTAGCCAGGCCATCACAGGTCTAATATATATGGTAAAACGCCACTGCAACGTAGTCCTTTCCTTAAATAATAAAACATCTATACTGGCTTCATACAGCAGTGGCTTCTCTAAGAACATAACTATGATCAATAATAGATTTTTTTATTTGTTTGTGCATCTCACCTTAAATGCCACTAAATGACAAGTCCATATTGATTTCTTTACATTAATGTGCACATACAGATGCCTTCAGGTGCACAATATGTCAGATGTGTAAAAGTCCCAGGAAGTCTAACCTTTATTGTATCCAGGGTAAGCACGACATCATATCCAATAGGAGCCATGGTGTGATGGACAGGCAGGAAGTGGGCAGCAATGAGCAGGAAGTAAACTCAAGGGATGCAAAGTCAAATATTGCCAGAGGCTTTTGTACTTGTCTGATTTTCTTCCTGCACCGCGGTGTCACCAGCTTTAAGTGACAGTAAAAAAACACAGCGAGAGCCATGGCATTATTTCTGGAACAGGGAAGGTGACTTGTAGGGTGCCTATAATTTGGGTGACAGGGACAAGATAGAAGTGTGATAGAAACTATGGTCTTTTAGTTGAAACTTTTTTTTATATATGGTTTGTTCTCTGCTAATAGTATGATAGTTTGGTCCATTCTTCCGTGTATTCCCAGCATGTCCCGCTGAGAGAAGGCTCCAGGGAAAACTCAGGATATTCTAGAGGGATTTTGTCTCATGGCTGGCCTGGGAATGCTTTGGGTCTACTTTGTTCTTAAGAATGGCTAATTTGTTTATTTGGTCTGGGTTATCATTTAAGCTCATTGTTAATCTGATGTTTGGGGAATAAATCAGAATTAAATTGATCTATAGACAAATAATCGCTTCATCATTGATGCACTGGGGATTGTGAATGGGCTTGAATGATAGCTACATATTCAATACTTAAGTAGTGTATAAACTATATCTTATGTCTGTGTTGTGTGTGTAAAGCATATTCTTTTTTTTCTTTGTTTTAAAACCATCTTATTGACAGGGCAGTTTGATGTGAAATGTGGGTGAAGAGCAGGGAGGACATTCATCAAATTGCCAGAGCTGGATTTTGATCCCCTGTCGAGACTAGACTAGCAGAATATTGTGGCACACTAATTTGAGCATATTCATTTGACAAATGTTTTCTTTCTTCCTTTCCAAATCATTCAATTCATCTAGGTCTGAGTACAATGGCTTGTGCATCTCTGAATTATGTTTGCTTACTAACTTGTAGGTTGTTGTACCACAATGCTCAATAGATTGCAGCTTTTGTTTGCTCTCATACTGCTGAAAAACAAAACCCGATTAGTTGTGAGAATGCAGATACTTTTGCTCTGTGCGTGTTTGTGGACTAAATCATTATGGTCTTTAATGTATTCACAGGAGGCTGAAATGGAGGTGAAGAGCAGGGTCGACATTCAGGAGGAGAATCAATTTGAGCCTGTGTCGATGAGGCTGGCACAGACCCTTGCACCTCGACCAGCAGCCTGTGTCATACTAATCTGAGCAAATTTGGCAAATATTTTATTGAGACACATCCTTTAATTCCTATGCAAATCTTACAATTAAAGGAACTGCATGAAAAATTTTGAATTTAAATTTCATAAACATAACCTACCTCTGACCCCAGATAAAAATAAACATGTTCAAATCAAAAATAGCTTTTACTTATAACAATTGCTAGGCTGATATTGCTATTGTTATGCTATTTTTATTTTTGGCAAACATTGGATATGATAGCCAAGTTGTTGTTATAATTTTGTGTTTTGGTTCTTAAGACAATAATCCAATCAGAAAGCAGAATGAGCCTCACATGAATCTGTCTTGTGGGTTGCCAGTTTCAATGCTGAAATCCAGACTTAAAAGGACTCTCTCTGATCTGCATCATCGCTATCTAAACCCCACCACCTGCAGCCAGTCATTAATCAATGCCTCTCCTGCTGCTGTATATTCTGTCCATATTCTGAGAAAGAGAAAAACTTGTAAATGCCGTCTATGCGCAGGTTAAGAGCAACCCAGGTTCTCTTGTGATTGTAGTACCTTTAAAAAAAAAAGTTCCTTTAATCAAGGTTTGAGTACAATAGCTTGTGAACCTCTGGCTCAAGGGTGTAGATATACGGCATTTAGTCTTGTTTGTCTTATTCTTTGCCTATTAAATTGGAGATTCACAGTACACAATAGATACGATCACAGCTTTTGTTCGCTCTTGTGCTGCAGAAAAACAACACCTGATTAGTTGAGAGAGTTGGAAGGGTTGAGTGAGAATGCAGCTACATATGCTGTGTGTATGTTTGTGTGTTTATCAAATCAGCTCATTATGTAATTTCATATATTCATCACCAGGAAGCTAGCTGCAAACAGACACAATTAACCTGCATTTAAAGCCTAATGCATATGCTTTATTTTAGAATTACGTTAATTAGGCAAAATGCATAATAGTGTCAGTTTTGGAGGTGATCTAAGCTCTTCTAGTCCATAATAATTGACAGAAATTGTATTAATAGTCTAGCACAAACAAGGACACAATAAAGTCACCTTATTCAAAGAGCATGTGCGCTTTTATGTGTGGTATTGATTTCCAAGCGCACTTGCCTGGCATCCTTACCGCTCAGAGATGGTACAGAGGAATTTGTCTTCTTTAGAGCAGTGTTTATATTCCCTGTAATATTGTGCTCAGCATCAGCAGCCCCCGTTTACCAGTGGGACGGTGGAAGAAATGACTGTCCAAATGGAGAAAGATGATAACACAGGCGATATTAGATTGAAGCAAAGAACGGTAGTTTATTTTTATTGCTGTATCCACACATGCTCGTATTGTATAGGTTTGCTCTCAGCTCAAGTACAAGGACAGGGACATACTCAGAGGGAACATTAGTGCTCTCTTGTCTCTATTACACCAAACAAATTAGTCTGCAAACTATTGAAAAAGCAGAGCAAGCTGTTTCTATCCGCAGACACTCGCATGACCTTATACAGTAATGCACTCAGGAAGCCCTCTGGTGGTCAGGATAGATCGAATCAGCTGAGAAGCACATCACTTATCATGGCCGCCCTATGGCTTTGAGCTGGATTTGAGCTAAAACAATGCAGATCAGCAGCAGAGTATGCACTAGAGGTAATCTAAGCATGATCTTTAGTGCACTGGAGGAGAGCAGGGGGAAAATAGGTCTAATATATCATCTGACATGCAGACAGATGCCCTTACATGAGGGGTGACATGGAAGAATTTTGCATTTATTTTTAAATAACTGCACCGTTAAAAGACCATGGGAACTTTTTGCAACAGCCTCCCTCTGCCTGTCACATCCTCTCAGTCTGTAGAGTAGTTTAAGACCACACTAAAAACCCATCTTTTCTCCCTGGCAGTTGGTTCTAGCTTGGCAGGATATCTTGGTGTTTTATTGTTTTATTGTTCTTTGCTTGTGTGTCGTATTTTATGTACATCTGTTTTTGTTTGTTGTTGTTTATGTGAAGCGTTTTTTTAAATGTGCTATATAAATACAATTGACTGAACTGAATTGAACTGTTCACATTTGTACCAGGCTATATTAGAGGTATTAGAGGAGTTTGCACCTTCTCCTCCAGGTTCTCCTTTCATTTAAAACGAAGCTAAAATTCCAAGGTACCCCTGAATTCCCTATCTGATTGGCCATCCTACTAAGAGAGACTGAGGCAGTATATTGGGGGTAATATAACATAATTTGTTTAATTTTACTTATTGGAATAATTTATAATGAAAAAAGTCTGAACACACCACTGACCAAGATCCTGGCTCAATATCTAGTTTCTCATTGGCCTTGAAAGTGCATGAACCAAATGGAAAGGCACAGCAAGGCAAGTGCTTTACAGAATTACAGTGCAGAATAAAAAAAGTCATCAGTCAGTCATATACATAGCAGTAGACATGTTTTCTTTCCAAAATCACATAGCAATATACTGTTATACTGTATTCCACTATTGATTCATTGGGTGCTCCTATATGTCAGGGAAAAGTAGAACTCAAGTGTGAAATGCAATAAAGGCTATACCTCGGTTAAGGCCTCCCAGTGCTATTTTTAATAAACCATTCTGTCCTCACTACATGATAAAAACATTCAGTCTCTGCCTCCTTTACGTGGAATAAGTATTGATCAAAACAACAGATGAAATAGATTCTCCCTGAATCTCTCACTATATTTCACCGCTGAAAAAAAAACTATAATTTAATCTAATCCCTGTTCCTGCATCAACGTCACTCTTATGTGTGCTTCAGGTGTTATAAAAAGCACAAGTATGGAGTGTTCCCTGGTCATTGTCCTGGAGGGAAACATTGCACATTTCTTATAAAGCAGTCCACAAACAAAACCTGTGGCTCTGTACACAATGTTCTTTGACACAATGTTCCTTCAGTGTGAGGACATCAACATTTATAAAGAGGTGATCGTCAGGGTCGGTGTGTACTGGATTGTAAGTGCTGTGAAAACTAAGAGCTATGATTGAGCAGAGGAAATGGTTATTATTTCACAAAAAGAACCTAAAATAGTCCTAAAGGCAATTTAAATAGTGGCTTTAATGCAAATGAGATCATGAGTTTGACAGTTCAACATACATCGTGAAAACAACAACAAACATACAACAAGCAACAACTTAAAAGTACAGTGTTGCTTTTCTGATGGGAGGCACTTGCTTGTTTCCATTATAGCTTTACCTGGAATGTTTCAGACAGCATCTATTGAACTATAAGTGCTTTATTGCTAAAACTCTCCACCAGAAAAGTTACATATACTACTTGTAGATCTCTGATGGCCCTATAAGTTTTGCTTTGAACCCTGTGTCTTCCTGTATGGTACTGAATTGAAGATTAAACTCAGCCAGGCTTCATATCAGGGTTTTTAGATCTTCAGATTTAATAATTTTTGTATCACATAATGAGACCTAGCTACACTTCTAATTTGGTTGCATATTTAGCAAAGGAGGAGTGACATTTGGGACACCCTTGCCATTGTAAATGCATAATAACCCGTTGCCTTAGCCTCAGATGAACTGTCAAAACCTATTTCCTATTATTAGCCATGCTTGTGCTAACTTATAGCATATAAAAAGACAAGATATTCAGTCCGTTCACGGGAAAGCCCAAAGCACAGTGGCAGCAGCTTCAGTGGCCCTATTTCTGCACTTGTGTTTTGTGCTTTCTTATCTTACCTTCACTCAAACTTACTCCAATTCACCCATCTCTCTCTTTTTTATTTCTTCTCTCCAGTGAATGCCTCTGTAATTCCTATTCTTATCTCCTCGTCAGAGCGGGGATAAGAGCGCCTTTACTTATATGGCCCTGCTCTCCACGGGGGGAAGCATGATGGAGAAAACATTTTTAAAACTAAAATAACATGCTGGAACGGTAATAGAAGACAGGAATACAGTCCTACAGTTGTGTTAAAGGTGTAGATTTAGATTTATTCACCTCCTTTTTGTTGCCAGATAAGAAATGTTTACTTAATACTATTGTTAGTACCACTACAACTATATCCACAATGAATACCACTTTCCAACTGCTCAAGTTGCACACATAAACCTAAAATATGGAACACAGTAGTTATTCCATGAGTGAGGTACTTTTGATCAAGATCGCTCTACCAATAATATTTATGTCAAGGGCAGGATTCAAACCACCAACCTTTCGCATCAGAGAACCAGCACTACTGTTGCTACTGCTCAGTTGGGAAAGAATACCAAGTACAGTAACATTCAAGTAACCTACCACCATAAATATGTTTATGCTAAACTGATGCCACCTACCCCACCCCAATTAGTATGTATAAAAACACCAAACATAAAGTTATTTTTAGGCCCAAAACTAAACTTTGAGAAAACTTTACACACATTTAACACACACGTACAGAAGTTTGCACGAGATGAGTTGGGCCCTCCAGAGGCTATCGCACAGACTGCTCATTAAAACATTTCATTAGATTTCAGTCAGGCTATAAGTAGGCCAGCTCCACCATTACAGTGCCAGCATCTGACTGGAGCATGACTGCAGGAGACATGAGATAATCACTGAGTAAGTTGTGCATGTGTACATGTCATGCTCAAATATGTCCTGAGGAAGCACAAACTGAATCAGTGTTTAAGACTTTATATTTGGTTCGCAGCTTCTCCAATGGTTCTGGGCCCTTTGAACAAACCCTAAGTCATAAATATAAATGCATGTGATTTAAATGACAGATGAGAGAATTTGGTGAATTTCTGCAGTCTTGTCTATGTATTGATTGATAAGATTTTTACACATATTGCTGTTCCAATACCTAGACACAACAACAGTATCGATGACAATAAATCTATAGTATAGACAAGGAAGATCAAACAACAGACATGAGAAGTAAAACAGCAGACATGTAAATGGAAAACGCAAAGTTACCTATAGCCTTCCTGTGAGACTAAAGGTTCTGACAAAGGTGTGGCTTTCAACACCTCTTGCAGTGTATCTTAACTAAAATTTCTACCACAACGTCTATGTGAAAAGAGGTCTTAAAACACGCACGCATCAGGTTTTTCTGTAGGAGGGTCCATCACCCGCTTGTCTTCCTGTGAATATACTATTGCATTGCATATGGTCCACATATTTATCTCATGAAGACAGACCAAGTTACAGGTCAGATCTGTGGAGAGGTGAACTCACAGCAATAGTGCATGTTTTTCAAGGTATGTTTTGAGCAATATAAACACCTCTAATTGAATTCATGTGAGATAAAAAAAAAAAAAAGAGTTTAATGCCCTACACTGGAAAAATCCAAGCAAAGCCATTACAATACGGTTATAAACAACACTGTACTTTTATTCAACATTCAATACTTTGGAGGTTGTGCATTTGTAATCTTCATGCACAGAGCAGAATAAAAATCAATATTAAGGCAGCGAAGGAACTGTCTTATGAACACACGTGATCACAAGTCAAATATTAATTTCTCTTTAGAGCAGGACCACAAAGACAACTGGAATAGCTCTAATTCAGAATTCAGAATTATCATGCACATCCACTCATAATAATTCAGTAAGGAGATGGCAGAAAGTAAAGCTGCAGAAATAAAAAGGATGGATTGATTTTAAAATGGGATAATGGTGGATTTTATATCTTTGTTTAGTGGTGGCAGCTGTTTACTTTATGATTGCAATTTCTTATTTTTAATCTCTTCTAAAGCAGTTTATTCTATACGGAAACAATACAAAGTTGTGCAATTAATTTAGGTTGCTTTCATAGAACCACACATTAAAATTAAGAACATTAAAATAAATACAATACTGATTTATGTCTAAAGTATGGAAATATTACATACCACTTTCCATAGCTTGAAGGGTCAGATGCAGTAGTTCCCAATGGGACAGCAGTGTGGATGAGTGGGACCAGTGAAGCAGTCGGCTCTTTGGGGTGAGCACTCCTCTTCATGTGAGTCTTTGTGAAGACCCCTGGGATTGGCTTCACTGACTCAACTCTTGACTGGCATATGCAGATTCAGCGACCAGCAGCCTAACTTTGAATGAATACCTAGCCTAGTGGTTCGACGTGTCATTGCAGCATAAGAAATGTATAACTTTAGAGAGATTTCATATAGGGGAACTTTCCATGCAACTGTACTGTTACTATGACCGAGCTTTCCTACCCAACCGTGGATTTAAAATTGGAGAGTTTTCGCCAAATTAGTTTTCCTTGACTTGCTTCATGTTTTTTTCAGGATGCATGATTCACTTCTTACTTCACTTATTCCAAATGTTATGTTATTTATGTTATTGCCACCTGATTAGAGCACAGATGACTGAATCCCTCCATCCCCCACCAATTACTCACAAACCCATAATGTTATTCAAAGGGGTTATTTCCTTTTTAGTTTTTGTTTGATAAAGGCAGTATCTGTTTGGTAATAAGCCTCCCTGATCATAAGTGGATGCTATATTATGGGGTTTTTATTAAGGGAAAAGTAGTATGCATTATCACCAGTGCAGTCACAAAACGGCAGCTCTGCAGACTCTATATGGCAGATCAGTTGGTTACTTTTATAGTGGGCAGACACTTAATAGATACACTTATGTTAAACAAGTTATTATCCAGCCGTCTCTACATGAAAAAACATATGAGCTAATACACAACGCAAGCAAAAACAAAAGAACTACCTGTATGGCATGCATTTAAAAACTACACTCAAAACAGACCTGGGGGCAAACCACTGAACGGATTTCTGTTCATGCAGTTTCCTCCAGAATGAATACATGTGGAATATACATTTAAAAAACAATACCCCACCAAATATCTCCGGGGGTCTGAATATTAATGCCCTCTGTTGCTATATGAACATATGGTGGCTGCAAAAAGTGCACTCACCTAGACTAGAAGTGCACATAAATAACCCACCGGGCCGCCCAGTAGAAAGTCTGAAGTAATGCAAGGTGACAGCATTTGGAATGGGAAAACACAGTTAAACAGGTCTGATATGGAGCAAGCAGAGGCGGAGAGGAGATGGTAGAAATAATTCAGAAAAAGCAGAGAGGATATGAGTCCAAGATGATTGTTATAGGGGATCGGGTGAGGATACAGTAATGTGTAAAGGAGAAATTGTATAGGCAGAATGAATGAAATTGTCTGGGGACATAAGAAAAGACTATATAGACATGATATTATTCAGATTCAGAGTCAGATATGAAAGCCATGCACCGATTACTTTTGGAATATTTCGATATAAAAGAAATTATTAAAGAGGCGCTCACATAGGTACTTTTCATTTTATCAGAGAGAAGCAAATTAAGCCCTGCAGTTTTTCATTTTATACCCAGGAGTCATGGGAATAAGTCATTTGCCCTCTAATTTCACAGTTTAAAACAGATTGCTTGCATATATATTTTTTTGACAGTGAAAAACAGAAAAATGACTGTAGAAATCTTTCCAAAACTTATATTCAAATGCATTTATCTGTTATTTGCCCATTAGACTTAACTGTTTGGCAGGACAGTAAGCATTATGAAATTGTAGAGCAAGTAGAGACATAAAAAATAATTAAAAAAAAACAGCTGGAGCATGTTATTGATCTCATGATGATCTATCTTTTGTAGAGCCCAGTATAGCTGCATACTACTAGGATAATGCCATAACACGGGACATTACAGACAAAGCAATATCATCTGAGACAAGCAGGTGGCAAATTCTCCACCAGAAAACCTATATAATGCCTAATTTGAGCCCAGCACTTTCTTCATCTTAGATCATTAAACATGATACAAACATATTGAGACTTGGCACAGTGTTAAGGAAATGCACTTTTGTTGGTGGCATTTCCCTGGCATTTCCAACTGCAGTAAAGTGCACAGGGCTTTATACCTCAGGTGACTGTCACTTTTTGGCGCTGCAGACCTTTTAAACTCTCGGGTCTCAAAAGTGACATGAAACATTGAGCTGGACGTCAAACAAGCTGCTAACACTTGTCACTCCGGTGTCACAGGAGGCTTTGGGATTCCCTCATGTGGCGGTGCACGGTGCTCTAGGGAATTCTGTCTGTCACCAAGTCTCAGTGTGTCCTTAAAGGGACTTAGCATTTCTCACTTTGGATTGACCAACACAGCCAGAGGGTTTTCAGTGCAGTTTTTCAAAAATTTGACAATATAATGTCAATAGCATTCAGATATTAAGTATTTATATCTGATCGTAGATTAAATTTCTCGAAAGTCAGATTATTTTTGGTTTTGGCACAGTAGATAGTAGTTCTAGGCCTGATCTCCAGTTTAGACATCGTTTAGTCCACTTTTATTCTGGATTCAAAGTGATTATGATGTTATTGGCTCTATTTAATCATTCTGTACCAGCAAATAGGATAGAGATTTGACTGGATTATTTTTCATAGATTACCAGATGGGGTAAATTACCAGATTATGGGGTAAATCTTATTAATTTTACTTTTGGAAAGTTGTCAAAAAACAAAAAAGCATTTGGCCTATAAAACAGATCTATTTGTTGATTATTACATGATAACCCACAGTTAGCATTGTCTAACTTGGTATATTGATACACCAAAACAATTAGTAACACAACAGCTTTACAATACACCTGCTGCTCAACTGCCCATGTAATCTCATTATTCTATTAATTGCTCATGAAGTAATTGCTCTAATAGACTGAAACAAAACAGTGGCTTACAAATGGGCTACTAATCATCAGAAAATATAATTATGACTGCACCTGCTGTTCGGCACACAAGTGGACATTTGGGGATTTGATCGAGTATTGCTTGAAAATGCATTTATGTGTTTGTATTTTAGACACATTCACACAAGTATGAATGGATAAAGTATAAATTATTGTGCATCACCTTAGTGTGTCCTTGGAGAATGGAGAAAGTGCAGCTGCTATAGGAGCCTTCCCTGTTGTCTCATGGCACAGATTTACACGTGCAAAATGCGGCGTTTAGCAACAACAGACAACAGAGGCTTAACATTTCCTCTGGGGTAATAATGGCCACAATGACTTGCAAATAAGTTGGACCTGAAACTATAAATAGACTGTGTACTGTGAAATTCTTTTGAAAGAAAATGATCTTATATCTTTTTCATCTAGCACAAATATGTTCTTGTCCAACTGCATCATTCACAATATTGCAAGTTTATCTATTTCTGGCTATTTCAGGCTAATTTATATAATCCTGTAATTCTTTACCTTCAACACTTAATCATCACCAGCCCCTTTTGTGCATATTAAACACTGTCTTATTAATGCATAGTCATATCCGTTATCACACTTGAACGTAAAGCTTTTATAACTCCTTATAGTGTCATACTGTACAGCTCCTCTCTGGGATTAGAAAGAGAGTGAAGGTGCAGGGTCTGCAAACTAAAATGTGCAAAGAAAATCTAAGTGGTTTTAGTTTTATGACTCAAGGTTATAAAGCTACTTTCTGACACTGAAATGCTCTCCTATTGTCCACTAAATCCTTGCATTCCTCTCCCAGACTATAATAGAAACATTCACCATAGATCATTGATAAAATTGAGTTGTCTCCCTATGGCGCGGGGCTGACGTAATTCTTCCTCCCCTGGTTTAGATTCCCTTTAAATCTTTTCACTCATCATCCATTCACATATCTCCTCTCTTTGTTGCTATGCCGACATCCTGACCTTTAGAACAGCGGCTTGCTCTGCCATTTTAACACACACACACACACACACACACACACACACACACACACACACACACACACACACACACACACACACACACACACACACACACACACACACACACACACACACACACACACACACACACACACAGCCCGTAGCCTGGCATCAGTTAGCTTACATCAGGGAAACATCTTTTATAGCCAGTGCCCTAGTGCCATGTTGTTGACATTTTGAGCTTTGAACACTCACAAGCCCCCTCTATTTTCCCTCTTCTGTTTTTTTTTTAACTACAACAAACATGAAACATGACTTAACCATTCAAACAGCCCCCCAGTGTTCTGCCATTCAAAAGTTTTTTTTTTTGGCCTTTTCCTTGATATTGTTGTTGATGTTTGGGGATCATGACCAATGCTACACTTGTGAGAGCGAGATAGCCAGAGGTCAGGTTTTAGTCTCTGCAATACATTTGTGGTGTGCCAGCTGGCCAGTTTGATAGTGTTGTCCTCATAGCTGATCCAAAGTTGTTGTTTGTTGTAGGAAATTGACAATTTAGGGTTATGGGATTTATATTTTTTTACCCATCTTGTCTGATGGTTAAGATTAGGCCCCATCAGACCTCTTAATTAGGTTGCCATTTTCAATGCTGGAATCCAGTTGGTTTAAACCTAAAAACTCTCTGATCTGAATCTTCACTTCCTAATCCCCACCTGCCAATCATCAGTCATAGCCAGTGCATACTGAGCTTTCACATGAGGCATAGCCTGTCCTTATAGTGAGAAAAAACCCATGTGTCCTCTATCTGTAGGTTTAGGCACTGGCAACACAGCTTCAGTTGTGATTGTGATAACTTTTTAAGAGCAAGGCTACATGCTACATACAGTTACACCATTTCTTTTTAGGCCTAGAGGGATTAAAAAGAAAGAGAAAAACAAGACTTTTGAAAAAACGCAACATTGTACCAAACCCCTAGTTGTGGTATAACAGTCCCTCTTTTTTCCACTGATCTCATTGTGGTCAAAGCAAGAAAAACACATAATCTTCCCCACTTACATTACAATTCTTCTCTCCTAAAAATCCTCAAAATGTTCCAACCCTCCAAAGCAGTGGTAGAAAGTTTCTGTGATAATATTTCCTTTATTTGAGCACACAATGCAGTCCTATCCCCAGTGGTTGAGCATGTCAAATGGAGTCTTTGTGCTGGTGTCACGTTGACGTCTTTACCATGTGCTCAGTCCACTCCACCATTGAATGTAATTAACTTAAAGCAGTTCCACCTGAACTCAATTAACACTCAATTCTCCAGGTGCTAGCTGCTCTCAGATAAATTATTCCTAGAAGAGTTACTGTTGGGCACAATTATACAACTTTTTCTCTGAGTGAGATGATTTTGCACACGTTAAGCTACAAAACCAATGGAGTCAATATGAAGGTAGTTAGTGGTTTATTACAAGTGATTTATAAAGATTTCATACTTTGATACAGGCCAAGGTTTAGTTAAGTTGTTAATTGCAGTGACAATACAGACCCCCCCCCCCCCCCGCAGACTTTAAGTTTGTTAACTTGTGGAACTAAACACTAAATCAACTTTCTTTCACTACTAAACAGTGTACATGGTGTTTTCATAGCATTATCTACTGTTCCTCATTTTCTGGCCATTTTAATGCAAACTAGGTAATTTTGCAGCTTTGTAGTCAAAAATGTCTAAATCTATGTGGGTCTTGTGGGTGAAGTTGAGGTATTTAGTCCGACTTTAAATAGAAAGCTAACGTATTTATTTAGGGTCAGTATTTCATTGTTTTGAGGGAAGAGACAGTAAAAGTATCAGAAAAAGGCAACTGTATAACAATACTTATATTTTGTGATGCAACCATATAGAAAGAAGTGAAATTGACCAACAAATAAGCATAAGACTGACAATCAATACTACTTCTAACTATACTTTTTCTTGGCAATTTTACCTCTACATAGATCCAAAAACATGGTTCAAGTGCAGCCACCATTTAAAAAAACTTTTCCCTATGCTCTTGTAGCAGCTTAGCTTTCTCTCTGGTTTGGGGATAATGTGTTTGAACTGGAGCTGGGGGAGCAGGCCAGTCATGCTCTGTTGTTATTTAGGCCAGCTTCACTTTCTATTGCCACGCTGCTGTATCAACTCGCAGCCCAATTCCTGCACAGGCCATTTCAGTGTGGCGCCAAGGGAACATGGATCAACACCATACAATTTGGGCCAAACCTCTCCTGGATATTTTATACTTTGTGTGACAGAAGTAGGAACGTACCAAATAAACATGTAGTAAAGTAAATCATTCTTACTTACTTACATTTGACTTGTAGTTCCTTAACAATATTTCAATAAAATCTCAACTTCCAGTGTTGCTGTTGTTTTTGTCATTGTGGCCAATAGGGAATATTCCACAGAATATTCCAAGATGCTTTCCCGTCAGTGCATTTCACCTTTTATTTATTCATTCATTCATGCTTGCAGAGTGCATATGAAGCAGGCATGAAGGAAACTAATATTGGGTTTGTGACTTGAATCTAACCCTAATAAAGTAACTCTACAGAGTAAAGCAGTATTGGTTCAGGGATAACATTTGACTGTGCCCTTTCAGCGAGCCTGCTGTCATGTCAATGTCTTAAGTAACCTATTGCCGAAGTGAATGAATCCCACACATGAACAAAGGCGAGGGCTCTGTCTGTCACAAATACTATTGTTTGACCTGCTTTGCAATAGAGTACTAGAAGAACATAACTATCTCATCTTTATGTCTTAAAATATTATTAACTTGAAGAAAGATTGGTGAGAATGCCTGCATGAAAAGTCATGATGGCTATCATTACCAACCCATGGGCATGAAAATCAATCAGTGTATGAAAGTAACCAATGGCTTGGCAGTCCATTTGAAAATTGTTTTGGTAAAAGCACCAGTACAACCAGGCTTTAAAATAGCCCCAATCCATCCATTTTAAAAAACAGTATTATCCCTGCTGTTTATTTTGAGATTTCATTTGGGACAGTCAATTGCCAAGAGCTTTAATTGCAAGCTGACATGGTTATAATCAGATGGACATACCAGCTTCAACAGAGCAATATTTTAATTGATCCAAGAGATTTTTTAGAACAACTCAAAGGCATTATCTAAAACTTAATGCATTTGGCTAGACAATTGCTTTCATCTTCTCTCAAATATTTTACATTTGCATATTCAGATGGTTGCACCCATATTCGATTGCTGACTGTCAGTGTTCAAAGAAGTCTGGCATTTTATGTTTATTAAGCAAAGGTTATTAAATACGAATCTGAACGGAAATTAAAACTGGATCATGTGCTTGTGATGTGGGAGACATGTAGTCAGTGTGACTTTAAATCTGCCAAAGCAAGTCATACACAGATCCTCTGCTGGAGCTGGGTCAATATTTTGACCTTCAATTAATTATACTGTAATGTTGCTTATTCTCCCAGAGGAGAATATAATGGCTTAAGACATTGTAATGATGGTTTTGTCTAAATAAGTTTGTTTTTATTTTGGATTGTGGACTACATGTACAAGAATAAATGAGTTCTTGATTATTTTCTTGTAAGACTATAAGACTAAGCACAGTGCTGTGTATTCCCAGAAGACTTCCAATAGCAGTCACATACAAAGAGGAGGTTAAACACATTTACAACAGGTCTGAGTGCAAATCTCCAGGGAGGGCAGAGGTTCACTTCCACCCAAAGGCATCTGCTTAAGAGGGAACACATTCAATTTCTTCCTCCTCGGAGAATCAAACTTCATCACTAACTTATAGGGTGGGTTAAAGTGAAAAAAACAAAAATACATGTGGGAACTACTACCCTATTCTGGGAATATGGATAACCTATGGATAACATCTAATTTATTTGAAGCTAATCTGTTTAGAAGGACAAGAAAAAATGGGAAAAAATCTAAATCTAAAATATAAATCGAAGTAAATCATATCTGAAAGAACGGTGAAAAGAAACACAAATGTTCAAATCATGTAATCTAACATGATTAAGTTTGCACTTGTTAACTTACATAGTGGAAACAATCTTAACTCAAGTAAGAGTCTGTAAAATATATTACTCAAGCAGGAGTAAAAACTGTCAGAAAACACTCAAAATTTAAGTCTTATAATTATTAATTAACTGAGTACTGCCCATAGAATGTATATATAAATGGACATAACTAACCTGCTAGCCACTGTGTTCCAAATAGCAAGTGAGCATGAGCGTGATTTTAGCTCCATGGTCTCTGGCTCCAGTTCACTTTACACTGGAAAACTGCCGCTCCTCTCTCAGTAACTTCTGCTGTCAGGCTCGTCATTTTGGTCTTAAAATGTTCGTATTAACCCGCTCTACATTCGCCTTTTTTCCCTGAGGTCGCTCTCGCTAGCTTTAGTAAAGTCTGTTGAAGGAAGCAGGGAGCGAGCTTCCCTCAACAGCCTCTCTCTGGATTGGCTCTTTGGTTGCTATGATACTTGTGGTTGGAATTCCTAATATGCACCTTGGCTCCAAATTCCCCCCTATAACTGCTAACCTCGATGAACTTCATTTGACTGGAGATGAACTCTATGGGTGACGACTTTCTTATACAGTCTATGGTACAACCCAACTCTAGCCACAGCTTGTCTGGGACTGACAAAACCAATCAACACATACAGCCCCATGATTATGGGCACAGTGGGTAAAATGGTCTTTCCCAATAGCACAGCACCTGCCTTCAGTGATGGTTCGTAAAAGCAAAAACTTAAAAAAACATGAGCTAAACTGCGGCCAACTGCATCTCGAGTGTGAATACATGTTTGTGGATTGAACACTGAAGCTTGTAGCATTTATGAGTTTGATGACATTGGTTTTACTGGTTTACACAGATCTCTTAAATAGTGACTTTCTTTTACAGCAAACAGCCTCTTTGTACTTACGCAGTATTCAGCACAAACTACCTACTTCTTGAACTGAATTCTATTTCCAAACCATTATCATCTTCAATCTAATCCATATAATTGTATTTTGAATGACTGTGAACAAAGTTTTTTTTTTCAATTTAAAAACGGTATTATGAAGTTTAGTTTCTGTTTGTGTTTTAATTTACTACTGAAGTGCTGTAATTGCTGGAGCAAGTCTATTTTCACAAATTAGTTAGAGTTGTGTAATATGCACTGGTAGAATTTGTTCATTTTAAAAGCTAATTTTTGCTACATCCATGTGGAAAAAACAACTTAATTTTTATAGAAATTCTCCTCCATGTTAAAGACCTTGGTAGAACTGACCGGGCCTCTTCCATATTGAAAAAGATGACTTGTTGTCTGGTCAGTGCCTCACTAAAGTGCTCCTGAAGAGTGGCCAAAAATGACTACGGATAGTTAGAAATGTGCAATTTTAATTCTATGGCTCATTCATTAGCCATGTTTTCCAGTTTGATCGGGTTCGTTTAAGAGATGGGATGGTTTTGAAGCATTTTCTGGTGAGATTCCCAAAAGCCACAAATCCCATTTCAAACACTGCAATTTGCACCTCACCCCTCCCTTCTTCTCCCACTCCACCAATACTTAAACAGAAACAAAGAACACATTTAAAAGCATCATTGGAACTCGTTTGTCTCTTCTTCATTTTGTATTCTTCTGATGGTTAAAAAGACAAGTGCCCTCAGAGTTATGCAAATGAATATGTTAGCTGATGGAGAGATTGGGGAGAAGAGTAAATTATTCAGGTGAGAAAATTGTGTAGCATGAATGGTAGTGCTGTTAAGTTTTCCAAATTAGTCTGATTGCATACACAGACTGGTAATAAATGCATAATTTACTACTTAATTAAAAACTCAGTTAGTGCGTTTACATGCGCAAAAGTATCCCAGTTATGATCGAGTTTTTTGAGCATGTGCAAACTGAAGTAACAGATACAGTAGGAGCAAGAACTTTCACAAAATGACTCCAACATCTACCAGAGATTTTTAAAGTAATAATATTTTATACCTATAAGCAAAATAAAGTAGTCTACTGTTTGATACAACCACACTTTAACACCAGGCTAATGTCTGTGTCTGTGTCTTGAACTAAACTGATGCCGTGGGACTCTATTATTCAACTTTTAATAATCCTTTTACTGAAGCTGTGACAGAGCTTATCCCTTTTTTTGTTAGAAACAACCAAACCAAAGTAAAAAACCTTAAGTTAGCAAAGTTGCCAACTTATTTAGCAACTTGCCATATCTATGCCATAGTTGCCATAGTAACCACTCTAAATATCCCGGATACTGGATATACTGATCGCTTATGTATATACAGAGATATGAGTATACTGCTTTCTCTGAGCGCATGTCGTATCCAGAATACTGTCATAACTGGTGTACGGCTCATAACTGGGATACTCGAGTATCATGTATGTAAATGCAGCATGTAAACGTAATAAGTAATAGATTTGATCTGCAATATCAATTCCCATATTACTATGATTAAAAAAAAAAAAAAACCCTCTTTATTTAGACAATAGAATGTGATTTTCAACATTAAATCGTAGTACTTTCTTTTTTATTCCCATGTGGCCTTGCTTCTGTGTAATCCCTCAGTAATCCAGGCCGGTAGCATAGCTGTCCACGGGAGTATACTACTAGTCTATGTAGTCTTATACTTGTTATGATCAAGATCACTCTAATGCTATTCAGGAAAGATTCATTTATGTCCCGTGAATGTGACTTTTTAAAGCATCAATACCTGGTCAATGACTATCTAGTTTCGATACTACTTTTACTGTCGATTTCATATCTGATTTTCGATACTTTTGACAACCATACTGTCTATATATGTACAGGGGTGTTTATAGTCTCACATTACACTATCTAGCGGTCAATCGAAACTTTATATGTCAGAGGCAACAAACCTCCACCAGGAACCCACGAGACTGGCTCCAGCAGACACAGTCAGCCACTGCTCCTGGTGCAGAGGGCGCCTTCAACCTAAGCAAAACAATATGAATAAAACACAAACTATAAATAATATGGGTAATAATAAATAAGAAATAGGCACCCTAAGTTAGCTAGAATAAGATGAAATAAAATAAATCTATATATCAAAAACTAAAAACATGAGTCTTGAGGCGTTCTCTGCAGCCCTGAGGACCTCTGGCAGGCTGCTCCATAGAAGAGGATCGTTGTACTGGAAAGACGCCTCGCCGTGAGTGTGTGTTCTACTACATATTTGTGCTTATCTAATAGCTTTCAAACATTGTCAAAACAAATGAAAATATGCTTTTGGTGACTTTAATTTCATGCATGTGCTCTTGGTAATTTTCAACAATCACATTTTTTCACAGTAACATAAAAAAGCTTGTTTTAGGAACAGGTTGAATCAATTTGAATTTAGATTTGAGAACATTTGGATACTACTGAGAAAACATTGTGCCAGAGTTCAGGAGAAATTTGGTATAATTTTGTTTCACAGTTAGCATTTGTCACCATTCCCAACCAACAATCGAATGCACTAAATATATAAATACATAAATGCATAAATAACCACATTCCTGAAGGACCATCCATCCATTTAATTCATCTTATCCGGGGCCAGTTTGCTAAGCAGGGACTCCCAGACTACCCCTGACACTTTCCCCTCCGGTGGGTCTGAAGGACCAGCCACAACCTTAATGCAACCATGTTTGACATATACCTCTGACTATGATGAATAGGTTTGTCAGTATTCATTAACTCATACACTTTCCAGTTTGTACACACCTTTAATGTATTGAGACAACTTCCTGATGATGAGTCACAATTATTCACTTATGTTGTGATGTGTAAATTCTGCTCAGATTATTGGTCCTTGCTTAAAAAGACGGCAATGCACCATTACAGTGTCACAGTAAATATGTATTTATCTACTTTTATGACGGTTTAGCCATGTTTATAGTAGAGTTCCTTCATAATTTGCTTCCTCAAAGTTGTCTTTCGATTGATTCATGCATGTTTGAGCGATCCTGTATTTCAGATTCACTTACCTCATATCTCTACCCACTGCACTGTACTAACTTGTAATTATTCAAAAAACCTAGAAACAAAAATGTCATGTAGCCATTTTTCAACAATAAAAACACACACATGAAATCTGTTGCACATTACAGTGAAATGCCAGTTTTAAACAGTGAATAGACCATTTTGAATCAATAGTGCACTTTACAAAGTGTAAAACAAGGATCTATGTATACCATAGTAAATATCCTCACAAAGGCTAACATGTCTTCTTTTACCATTAGCTTCTGGAGCCAACTCATCAAGAGGGTTCAAGATGGCCGCAGATATGTCACTGTTCACGCTGTTATCAAAACACATAAATAATGCATACAAATGGCTGGAGTCATTATCTCAGCAGTCTCACTTGACACTTCACACCAATCACAAGTGATTTACAGTACGGCGCTTTCACACTTAATTCTTGTAGCCGTGGAAGGCATTGGCACTCGCATAAAATTTATTCAACCTAAATTTGACCCGATCAGTCATCCTAATGTTGAATTCCATTAAAGTGACAGCTTCATTTGGACTCATTTATGGGTTCAACTTCACGCCGTAATCACATCTAACGCTGGGTGGCCCCTGGCAAAATCAACAGTGCACCTCACCAATCAAGGTCATTGGCAAATACGCTGAAATTAAGGTCAATATAAGGGCATCTATATTCACTGGTTTTCAAAAACACTGGACTCATTTCCATACTGTCAAAAGTGCTATGGTTGCATTCTGAGGTAGGAACAAAAAGGGGGTAATTTTTCATTTCCATAGCATCTCCATATATTATCATAACCTATCTATCCAGATTTTCCAAAGAGAACTAATGTAATATCCAATAGATTGACCGAGTGGCCCATTTTGTGAAGAGATATCAAACACCATTCCTTAAATCAGCAGGAATAATTGATTCATTTCACAAAAGACGTGAAAGGAAATCTTATATTTTTATAAAGGAGATTGTGAATCACTCTACAAAAAAAGTCTACTAACAATTTTGCTCTTATCTGGAATTAACATGATTCACTCAGGTCCTCTGACTAAATTGAGTAATATAAATGTTACAATGGTAGATAATAATAAAAAGATAACCTATTATGCAGTCAAGGCAATCTGCTAATTAATTTATACTATAGTGAGAAAGAAAAGGATGTTATAACACCCAGTTAATACAGTTCTTACATACAGATGCGCTATGTAACTCTTCCACTTGTCTCCGTGGAGGTGGATGCTTGAAATTTTACACAGTATGGAATTAAACTGTCTTTACAGGGATTTTTATAGCTCAAAAATACCTTTAAAACATGCATTCTAACTTTTACCAGGGTGGTGGTGTCACCTACTTGAATATAGGTATTTAATGTAATTATGGCAAACTACGGGATAATCATAAACAATTATAGACTGAAAAAGTTGTAAAAAAAAAAAAAAAAAAAAAAAAGAATGTTAATGGCCTTTATGTAATCCCTTAGGCATTTTTTTTCCCTTTATGAATCAAATACTTAGGCCATTTAGTACA
Organism: Periophthalmus modestus; assembly: GCA_019594935.1. Classification (NCBI taxonomy): domain Eukaryota; kingdom Metazoa; phylum Chordata; class Actinopteri; order Gobiiformes; family Gobiidae; genus Periophthalmus; species Periophthalmus modestus. The sequence goes on from JAIEZT010000068.1 coordinate 10,279,066, forward strand.
AAGGCACCTACTGTGAAAATAGAAAATAATATGTTGAGAAAAAAAGCATTTAACCACTGTATTTATCTGGTGAAAGTAGAAACGCTTTGTCCAGTTTTGTGCTTAGCTAGGTTTAAGATGCCACTTTTAGATGTAAGATTATAGAGATAGTCTCCTCACATGTCTCAGTGCTTGCAGCTTTTCAGAGGTTTCTGCTCATTCTCACTAAAGCCTATTCCACATAATTTTCTCCACCTCTTTAGCAAAGGCAACAATGGCAGTTAATTTGTCTGGGCCTGTGGATAGATCGCACTCACCACTGGTCTGGATTCAGCAGCGTTCTGCCTCTCTGAGCTGATATGTGGCAGTGGCATGAGACTGCTTGATGAAATCAGCATAAAAGTGGATGTGACTGCCAGGTTCAGGGCCTATTGTATTGTAACAGGATAGATGAGGCGGCAAAGATAGCCAGCCAAAGAGAGGAGAGAGCCCACAAACTGATGACGATAGAGACACTGAGCCAGCTCTGGGACTAATTAAACTGCCATTGTTGGCTCTGGCGCTGCATGAAGAAAAATGATTTTGAACATGATTCAGTGGAACAGAGCGCACAGCTTTCATAACTCAAGAGTAGAGTCTTTGTGGTCAAAGGTTCTTCAAGTTCCTCTTTGGTGGCCACTACATCCTGTTTGTTGATTTGTCCTGAGCACTCGTAGGTCTGTATAAATATAGAAATAATATTACATTCAATGAAAAAAAGAATGAATGTATTTAGCTACAGAATACTTGCATTACAATGTATTTTGTATCGTATTTCGTTACATGGCCCAATCAAAGTTCTGTTATCTGAATACTTTATTTTTTAGTTGGATAATATCATGGTAGGAAAAATATTATTCTATTGATTACTAATTAGAGAAGGATGAATTGCACATGCACCCAACACATGGACCGACTTATTCATATATTCCTTTGGCTTTAGGAAAGTAACTGTACTCTGAATACCACCAAATGAAACAGTAACTGTAGCAGAATACAGTTACTCAAAATGAGTATTCAGAAAACATATTTTTGGTACATGTATGCGGTTACATTCAACATTACAAGTTTTATATATGCAAACACAGGCATACATGCAAATAGTGTAAATGTTTGTATTCTCGTCTTTCTCAGACTGCACTAATAATCAGCCTGTTAAGTAAGAACTAAAATAATTTATTAGAATGTCCAAAAGTTTACAAATGACAGAGGAGCAGTGCATTCGAGCCCCCACACACTGCTAACTTTGGACCATTATTTTGCTCATAGTTCTATGTTCTTTCATGCTGTTTCTTGATCTGTTCTCCGGGGTCCCAATTGTGCCCATCACCAGCGAGTTTAAATTAGTCTGGGTAAAGTGCTACAGGGAATTGGGTTTACTCTGTGGAGTGTATTAAGAACAGCTAACAAGAACAGATGTTACAATATAGACTGTGAGAGTGAGTCATATTTATAGTATGGTTTATCAGAATTTACTTCATAGTTTTGAGTGGTATTGTCATGCACTGATTCTTATTTTTGTGGCATTTTCAAGATATATTTTGAGTAGTTTTTCGTTTTTAGGTACATTGGCTTCAGCTGTACTGGGAATCATGTAAAAGAGCAGTTATTTTAATTCATGCGTTTGATGATGGCAAAAAGCACGTGGGTTTAACACAATACACCAGTGGTAACGCAATGCAATCCCATGGGATGGCATATTATTGAAGGAGTTTTGTTCTTCATTTAGGCCTCCCTCGATCCCATTAAGCATACAAACATCACCAGTATTTACATTGTCAGACTGTTAATCCATGGGAGATTTAAACAATTAACAGCTTATATCATATCTAATTATTCACACATCAGCCAAATGAGAAAGATAAAAGTGGAAAGGCCAAAGCAAATTAAAACCAGTAATCCCAGTGGAGGACTGGGATTAGAGCTGCACAATTATTTTCTGTAATGACGAGCCTGTAACAAGGACACTGGGTAATTCCTCCAGTGAATGTGTTTGGGGAAGGGAGGAGATGAAGGAAAACTAGATGAGATATGGCTTAAGATGTCATTTTTATATGAAATAATTAACCATAAATTTGTAATGAGAAAGAGGGTTGAGTTTTATCCTCTTATAATACTTTCGCGTGGCAACATAATTTTATAATGTTGTTAAAAAATATCGATAATGCTTCTCTTTCTGTCCACATGAGGTCAGTAAACCATACATTAAAAACATAGGCACATAGGGGTTAGACTTAATCAGGCACACGAGCTGTAAAGTGATGCAAGTCATAACATGCAGATCGATCCCTCTGACTCATATAATCTCATTGACTGGGGCTTTGGAGAATATGTTTTTCACAATCATAGTCATTGGTTGAAAATGGAATTTCTTGTCGACATAAGGTCTGTGTGTTATGCAAATCTGTATGGGGAAAACAAGAAAAGCCTCTGAAGACCTAATATTGGAGTTTACACTGTCAACATTCATTTGTGTGGAAAAGGGGATGCAGTAACACGTAGTGAAAAATCCCTCTCACCCACACACACCGCCAGCCTGGGCCGCGATGAATGGAAGATGACAGTTCAATTTACCTGCTGAGGTTGGGAAGGCCTCTCTCTTTGCATATTGAGTTACATTACCCTGAAATAAGGCACAAAACAGATAATGAAAATACAATATAAAGGAAACGATTCATCTTCGTGGCAAACAAGAATACATTGTCGTAGGTGTTGCCGTTAAAGCAAAAAATGCACAGAGAAAGGAATTCCACAAAATCCTACAATAGATTCCTGAATTAATCGTGCAAGAAAATTGGGAACTTTTGTTATACACAGTTTTACAGTTTGGATTAGTAAGCTGCAGATGGGTACTTTTGACTGTGCTGTTATAAACATAGAGATTGAGGGAAGCTTTGCCAGGTGTAAAAATGGGAGAAATCATAAAGTTAGTGTAGTGCAGTGAAGTATATGCCACAAGCCTGTGATTCTTTCTCCATCAGCAATCCGTCAGAGCCTCAAACGCACACATTTCTTCCACTCTCAGTTACTTCCCCTTTTCCTTTTTTATTGCACCAGTGACAAGTTATGCACAGCTGTCAAAAAGCACGATGACTTCACTTTTAATATTTGCCGTGCCAACGCAGTGTAAATTTATTGATAACTTTCCAGAGCAAAAACTGCTATGAAATGTCTAGTGACTGTACCTGAGAGGTATCAGAATAAGCACTTTTACCACACTGAACTGACATGTTTAAGTAATTATGATACAAAAAAGATACATCATTACTGGAACATAGCTGTCGATCCTGGAAATGAAGGTGTTGAGTTGATGGTGAATTCAGTACCATGGACAGCAACTCCAACAGAGAGGGACCTGTGCTCATTTAAAGTTGGACATTACTAAACTTACAGCAAAGGGGAAGGTTAGGGGGAGCCTGGAGGACTAAAAGGGAGAGTGAAGGGAAGGAGGAGCAGGGTTTGGAGGAATAAAAGGGAGAGTGGGAGGAAGGAGGGGCAGGGTCTGGAGGACTAAAAGGGAGAGTGAGAGGAAGGAGGCGTGGGATCTGGAGGACTAAAATCAAGAGCTTGACTTGCAGGTATGTGTCTGATGGACCCTAAAATTAGAGCAGGCTTCTTAAAATGCAAAGGCACACACTTTTTTTTTTTTTAACCACAAAGCAAAAAAGTATTAAAAACATTAGAAATGCTACTAAAATGCTGTTATACGGTCTGCAGACTGTGGAAGTGCATATGTTGAAGATGACCTTTCTTTCTTGTCAGCTGTGACTGTTGCAGGACACAGAACTTTTGTAGTTTTACTTTTTTCTGAGTTAAAGGTTAATTATTAATCAGAGCATTGTTTCAGAATGTGAACAGAGATAAAGGTGCTGTCCTATCCTAATAAAGCACTGGTATCAGATGATAATAGAGAATACAGGCTGAATTCAGAAATAGGCAGAGAGGATACTGCTACTATGATTTACCATTTGGAAATGGGACTCGGGAAAGAGATATATGACAAGCAAATGGCAATGACAAAACACAGAACCTCTCCATGGTAGTTTACTGAAAACTCATATGTAATGTAAACTTTTAAAAAGCCCCCTTCGATGTTGTAGCATTCTGTCTTCCACATCCCACGAAAAAACAGCAAAAACGAAAATAAATGACCATCAATAAACACTACAAATACAGGTAAATGTTTTCCTGTAAACTCCTACATCGTAATTTTACAGGATTCAACGTGGGTGTATTAAAATACCACACTTTAAATTAATTTTGTTTTTATATCCACTTTTTAAACATGCCCCTGTGGTGATAGTAGAGAGAAATCCTGATATTACACCACATTAATGTTGTATAAGAAAACATTGCTTTAAAACACCTTTGCCATAAATGCAACTGTGAAATATGCGCCGAGCTGTGTCAACAAGTAAACACACAACACAAGTGTGAAAGCACTTATCTCTACAGGGTCAGAATAAGCAGCACATGCATATGTCAGGTAGGTGATTTTTAGTTAAGTAGATGCGTCCCTCCCTCTGTAAAAGCCCTGACTCATAATTGACAATATTTAAATGTTTTACTATGGTACTGGTTTAATTCCATGTCATTACAACTATGGAAAGACTTCCTAGAAGAATTCAAACATTTCCAGAACACCATAAAAACCTTTATCCAAGTTTTAGTAGAATCAAGTGATATCTCCGATCATAAAGGAAAACACAACTGAAATGGCTCAATCTAAACTGCTTTTATGCAACTAGGATCCAAACTTCAAATTTCAAATGAAACTGTGTTTATGCTATGTACAGCTGTACAAGTGCACTGACTGTAGACTTGTTGCAGCTGCCAAAAGTATGGTTATTTTAGGGATACATTTTAGTTTTAAGAAGAGATGTCTTGTTTATGCTTGAAGACAACAGACTGCGACTAGTGTTCACAAATCACACAGATGGGCCACAAAGTTATATACACATATAAAATATGTGTAAATGTAGACAGAAAAAGGAAATATTACTGATGCCAAACTTCAAAAAATGTGTTTTTGTTCAGTATCACAATCAACAATGTTCAACAAAATGATCAAGATCCAACTTGTGTTATGTGTTATGTTCCTTTTGTTGCCAACTTTAAAAAGTTAAAATGAGAGATTATAAAATGAGCAGGAAAAAACAGAATCATTTGTGGATTATTTGCCTAAAGCATTATTTGTCTTTTTTTTTTTTTTTTGCTTAAGGCGTGGCAGTATCTGTGGGGAAATCAAAGCTGCAATTTCACAGACACAATGAAACTTTCAATCCAAAACACAGAATCCAAAGCACAAAAGATTAAAGCCAAATGGTAATTTCATTTTGCACACTGTTGTCCAAAAAGAGAGACTTTTTTTTTTTTTTTTTAGTCTCAAATAGCACAATACAGAATGCGAAGTATTATTTTTGTTTCATACAGAGATGCTTTAGTAACAACAACATGTAATACAGACTAAATACATTTTTGTGTCTCCTGTAATGTGAGAGTGAATGTGACCTAATTAGCACAGGCACAGTTCTTAGCATCAGTGTAAAATCTTTCACATACAGTAAGCTGTTTTCCAGTTAAGACTTACACAGTATTTGATGAGGGAATGTGTTGATTCAGAGATTAAACCTGTGACAGAGTGGGGACTTTATTTATTACAGCGAGAACTCTGTCAGGGACCCATGTGTTAAATATGTACACAAAACACAGACTGTGATGGATGATGGCATTACCAGTGTGTGTTTGGTGTAGCAGCTCTGTATGCTCACCAGGGGGTGTAACGGCAGAGCTGCAGTGCAGAAATAGTTGTTCTGTAGACTCAACGAGACACAAGGAGCATCGATGTTCATGACCATGCAAAACACAAAAATCAAATGACGAAAGACTTTATCTAGTATCATTAAACTCTTCTGTTTTCATTCATCTACTCTGAACAAAGTAGAGCCTTCATCAAAACCTTGTGTCATGTTTCCACTTTTGGGAACCGATGTTTTCAAACTTCTCAGTATGACCCGTGTCAGCCTGTTCCTTTTTTTATTGTTTATTTTATTAGCAGACCGTGTTTCATGAATAATGTTAGATTTTGGCTTTCATAAAAACACAATATGACGTAAAATAGTGAAAATGTACAGGTAGATCATGAAGGATGTGCGTCATTTGTGTTAATAGTTATTATAATACAGCCTGTTTAAACAGCCTATCAGCAGGTATAGTCATAGTAATAGAGGTAATACGGTTTGGATGTAACAATTATGTCAATGGCTTGAAATGTGAAAACATTGGCCTTATATTTTTAAGAATTTACTATAGTTGGATATGCAGTCTCTGAGTTATCCTGGATGAAGGGGAAATGGATGGGTTATGGAAACATGACCATATGAGCATGTGATATGTGACATCACTTGTTTCTTCATGTTGCATCATGTTCATGCATCATCCCTCCTTTTGAAAATACCCTTGAATAAACATTACACTCTATGTTCAAAGAAAACAAGGACATGTTCCAGCAGTGCCCGCAAAGGATATAAAACAGCTACAGTATCAGAGAATTACTAGATGTATTGGCTACATTTCATTGCATCAACTTATGTAGTTTTAGATCAGAAGTATAGTTTCAAATGGAGTACTATGACAGGCACAAGTGGGAATTGTTTGAAATAGTTTTCAACCATTTTATCCTGCTGTGTTTTGTATAGGCCTATTGCTTTGATTGCATGATTTTACTTCACTTTCCATCTTGTTGCCCTGCCAGCGGGTCACACTCTCCTGACTCTCCCCTCCAATGCTGTGTGTACAGCAATTAGCACACCTGGGTCTTAGCGCAAAGATGGAAACAAAAGTAGAAGAAACAGACTGACAGGGGATCTAGGGGGCAATTGGCACGGATGAGTGGAGGTGACGAGGTGGCTGAGAAATGGAGCCGCTGGCAGTGCGACTGCTGGGTGAGAACGTGGATGAAGAGACTGCTGGGCAATGGGCACAGAACCCCCGGATGGAGTTGGAGCTACCCGAGCTGACCACACAGAAAGAGCACCATGATGCCGAACACCAGAAGCATGAGGCTCCACCTGCTATGTAAGTATTTAATACTCGCAGTGGTGTCCTAGTTAAGAGGCTTGTGTCAGTTAGGGGATGTGGTGGCTTTGTTTATATGGTCCATGCAGGAGGAGGTGGTGGTGACGGTTCAGTGGAGGAGCCAAATGGCCCTTGGAACCTCACCTGGGAGCGGTATCAGAGATGTCGGAAGAGCTGCAGAGCAGCCGTCCTGTGGTGAGGTGCTGTAACCAATACATTTTAGCTGGTTTTATTTTTATAAATTGGCTGTATATTTGTTTGACTAAATGTAATGTGGTCCTGCTCGCCCCTGTGAGGGGGTAATGTGACAATGCAAATCCCCCAAGTGATGGGCGTTATTTATTTTTATGTTTTTATGTGTGGCTTTTAGCCCATTTGATTTATTGTATGCTTCCACAGGCAGATTTTGAAAAAGCACAATTTGTACCGTCTCGTCTAGATTATTGTAATTCCTTGTATGTGGGACTGGACCAGGACTCCCTGCAGTGCTTACAGAACGTCCAGAATGCTGCAGCTTGTCGACAACAGCTGACAAAACCTAAGTGATGAAAGCACATCATGCCTGTGCTGTGCAACCTCCACTGGCTCCACCATTTGTTACTGCAGCCCTGTGCTCCACCCAGAGCCCCGAGGTCAGCTGACCAGCTCCTGCTGCTGTGCCCAAAGCCAGACTCAAGACTCAAGAAATAGTTTTTTTAAAATATATTTTATTGTATTAAACATTTTATTTAATAAATGACCATTTTATTTTATATACCTGGTTTTACTGGCTACACCATTTCAATAATTCTAATTTTAAGCTTTGTTTTTTATTTCTACAATAATTTTAATATCTTAATTCAGCCATAAGTAACTTCACTCTTCCATAACCTTCACCCCATGCCAGTACAGCATGGAGACACTGCAGCATTAGAGACAAGAAATCATAATGCCAGTGTTTCATTTAAAAGGGTTTTAAAGCATGATTTTGCAACATATTAATCATATTCTTTGGCATAACCTCTTGCAAAGAATTTAAAAGATCAAAATTACATCTATTTTTTGTGTGTACTGAAGCAAAGCAAAACAATAACACTCATCTTGGATTATGTCAAGGAGAGCTATATCCAAGGCTAATAGCCAACATGTAAAATACTTAGACCTTACTGACATCAGCGAGCCTAACCAGGCAACTCTGACTAGATGTACCAAGCTCAGTAAATGTCAGTATCCATGTGCTCTCATAGGAAACAGCCAAGACACAGCTATTTCTGTGTAAGAAAAGGTCACTCCAAGCTCAATGCCAATAACATACTTCTGTACATTCTATATGTGATAGATTCATGATTTAAGCTTCTGCTCTAGAATTGCCTTAACTGAGCATTCGCCTTAGTGACATTTTGAGAGAAAAAAAATAGTTGTACTTGCTGTGCTATATTTAACATCTTCAGTTTTCATCAAAGAAAAAAAAAATGCATTTGATGTTATGTACAAATAAATCAAATGTGTGGGAATTTGTTAGAAATGAAAACAAAATAAGACCACGTACTGAGCCTTGAGGCATTCCAACAGTTTAGATAAGGTGATTAAGTAATTTCTGCCATTTGAGTTAATAACTATCCCTGCCTACGTAGCACAATACATCTTGCTGCATCTGAACTGGCCCTGGGGCGACAGTAGCTCAGTAGGTTGATCCACTGATCTGAAGGTTAGCGGTTCAAATCCCGCTCTCTACATAAACATCATTGGTTGAGTGGTTAGATCCACTGACTGAAAGATTGGCGGTGCAATTCCAGCCCTCACAGATAAATGCTGACGTTGTGTCCTTGGGCAAGACACTTAACCCACCTCGCCCCCCAGTGTCTGCGTACACTGGTGTGTGTGACTGTGTGGAGTGAATGAATAATGACTATAGTGTAGCGCTTTGAGAGGCTTTGACAAGCCTGTAAAGTGCATTACAAGTGTAAGGCATTATTATTATTAAAAGTCAAGTAATGCGGGTCAAATAAAGGCCAAAGAATATCCAAAATATGCGGTTTGTTTGTGCTCCTGTCAGCTTGACTTGCCCCTGCTCTGAAAGTATCTTGGCTTTCTAATTTAGGCAGTGTCTCCTCCTATTACTGCAGGGCTTCTGGAGAACTGTATACACTGCAGAGAAATATGGGTTTTGTAGTTTGTCTCCCACGCTGCATTCATCTGTCACTGTGAATTTTCTATCTCACTCTGACATCATTGTCACTGTGATAATTATACACGTTTACAGAAGATATGATAGAAATAAAGAATGAACCAAAATTAGGGACTTGACAACATGGGAGGATGTTAATTCAGATATTATAACTTGGTAACAATAACATCTATGAGTCACTTTAGGTCTGCATCAAATAACTAAAATAAACTGGGTGAAACATGTACAACTTGTGTGATTTTAAATAATACACAACCTACATCACTAACCAGAAGAACCGATTGCTCCTCTGACCAATGCATAACCCAGTGTTGACAACATATTCACAGGTACAAGTGTTATTTTAAGTATAATATGTGACTGATTGCAACAAGTAACTGTTGAATGTTGTTCAAGGCCTCAGGGTTTGAAGAGTTCATAAATAAACCTCATGTTGAAGGCCTAAGGGAAGCTCTAAGTCTCAACAAGTCTATCACCCTTACAATTTCATATTTTCTCAACACAAAAACTATACTTCTAAAACAAATCTATTGTCACTTTATTCAGATGTGGATATGTGAATGAGTGACAGCCAGACTAAATTTACCTTTTGGTACATGTAAAGTACCCTTGAACAACTACTGCTGCATCTGCCACTACAATAAATAAATCAATCAATAAATCAATAAATAAGAACATATTTCAAATGCCATTAAAAAGGAACTAATTTGGACTTGTTTTTAAAGTTAAGAAATTACAAGTACACATTATTTCAAAAATGTTTTATTTATGGTTCAGGAAATCTGAAAAGAGCATTTTCCTCTTCATGAAGAAGCCAATAATCTACCACACAACTTTCAAACTAATGTTTGTTCAAGGTTCTATTTACAAATGGGCCACTTTCAGGAACTGCAGTCTTGGCTTTCCGTTTGGCATCCAGTAAAAGGTAATACAATACAATAAATGCTTTTGGAAATTGACAGAATGTAGAAATGAATTGTTGCTTCCATACACTCACTTCACAGGCATATAAACCCATTCAGGTTGGTTGCTCACAGTTAATTGAGTTGTGGTTGTAAGGATTCGGCTGGAGGAAAGGAGGTGTTGAATGAGTATAAAGACAGCACAGGAGTTGCATGAACACAGAGGCTGATGAGGGGCTAAAGGTCAGACTAAAGTTTGACCTTCAGTTTGACGGATGCTGTTGGCATTTACACTGACTTAATGCAAGTAAATACACTCACCGTAAACCTCCTCTGCACTGACCCACTACAATGTCTTTGTATTGTCAACTACACTCACCTCATGATATATTATAGGGAACTATATAGTGATGATTTAGTATCAGATAGTGAGCTTCTTGCTTACTATCTGTCAGGGCGATCGTAAATGCTCCTGGATGCAAAACTACAAAGACAAGGGCATAGGTCTCATTGACTAGTTTTCCCTATTTCTATATGTTTGCCCAAGTTTCTAAGTTGACTTCTTGGTTAGAGATGGTAGATGTGACATAAGAAGAGGTAATTCAATAACTGTAAACAAAGTGCATGTAATTTACACAATAGTAGCTATGTGACAGATAAAAATATAGGAGTACACCTTTATTTTGTTAAATGAAGGTTTAACCTGCCATTTATCTAAATTTAGAAGTGCTGTTAGTGAATTGCGATGGACTGAAATCTATCAAACACAAGACACCCAAAAGGCTTTTACAATAATTTGTAAGCTTTATAATTCATGTTTTCCTCTTCAACCTGTGCCTCTTAAAGGGAAATAGTTAAGCCATGGATCATTCATTTGAAGACTAAATATAGTTAAATTTTAAAAATCTGTCTTGTTCTACACCATTTAATCTCATGCAGTACAAAAAATATATAGAAATAAGTTAAATCATATTAAGAGAGGCACAAAGAGCCATTTCTATAACCCAGTGAATTTAAGATTGTCTTATTTTAGACCCTCATCAATAACTCATGTCTTTTTTCTAAAATAGGCCCAACCTTGCGTTCTAAGATCCCATCCAGTCATTGTGGACCACTGAATATCTGAACTATTTGTTACTAAGACATCTGTTGTGTGATTTGAGTCAGTGTGCTATTTACTGTCAGTGGGGGCTTTGGAAGACCCTAGAGGTAAACCTGTACAAAATAGGGCATAGGTCTCTTTGGCTTTTCTGATCAGAGGCACATAACGTAATTTTATGCAATGTTACACTAATTAACGTCACAGTAATTTTTTTTCTCACCATTGTAAACTTTGTGTATTTCTATAGATGAAGCTCTAACACTGATCATTGTGTTTGACATACCAGTGTATTCAGTGGCAGCCACTGTATAAGTGATTCAAATTTTAAGATTTTTAAAAAATATCTTTTTAGGAGTCTTTGTGCCCCTGCTGGCCAACTGTGAAAAATGAACCATATCCACAATATATCTTTTGACATCTTCTCATGTGTATCATTTTAAATTTTGTACAAATTGAATAATGTTGTAATTTCATGTCTATGGTAGGGGGCGTTATAGCGTACACTTTTCACATAGTCCATTGTCCATTATATTCAGGCTGAGATCACACATTAGTGATTCAAATTTGAGTTCTCTAGCTCACTGCCTGTGGTTGTGAGGTGTCATCGAAGAAACAGGAAATTAAAGTGTTTTTCATTGGCGTGTTGCTCAAAAAAAAAGTCATGAGTATCCCAATATAAACAGATAACTCAAATGTGAGCTAGTTTTGGACCAAAAACCAAGGACTAGATAGATTTCATACAAAGGCAGTAAAAGTGACAACAGAATTTCAATTCAATATGGCTGACTTCCAACTTTAGGCTTGTTTCAACTTTAGGCTTCTCTCGTGGAGCTCTGTCACTGTTCTGAATTTCATGAGCCTCCTCCAAAATTTGCCTGTTCCCACTCCCAATGGTGTTGACGTATAGGGCATTATCATGATGCCCATTTTATCAAAGTTTTTGCCGGGTGGGTCAATCCTATACCCCCATGTGCAAGTTTGAATCGATGTTCAGGGGATCAAAGTGCAATTATTTTTTGGGGAAAATAATAATAAGAAACCAATCAGGAACAATGCCCCTCACCAGTTACTTCATTACTGGCTCGGGCCAATTATGTTGCTTAGCCTGCAACATAAACCGCAGAATACTCCGTACTAAAACAATTTAAAACACATTACTGAACTGTTTTCCACCAAATGACTGGTTTGTGGTGCACGAAGTAGAATAGAACAAATGCGAATAATAAACATGCAGATGTATTATACTTTTCACAGAGAACAGCTCCACTGAGAGTGTTCTTCTGGATGTTCCCAGCAGCCGTTTACAGGCAATCCCTAATGGTGTGCCTTTAGTCAATAACATGTGCTGTGCTGGAGGCCGAATTGAGGGTTGGTAGATTGACTCTCATTAAACCCCAACAGAGAAACCAATGAGACTGTACTGAGAGTGCTGTTTCACACAAGCATTGTACTGAGAAACACAGAATACAATATGCAAATACAGAATAACTAACCCGAATGTTATCTCTCTGCATTTTTACAGACAGTCAGGGATATCAGTCTGGTCTCCGTGCCCTCTGTCGCATCTCAAGCCAGAAGCAAATATGTTTGTGCAATGGTAAATGGTAAATGGTCACATTTATACACAGCACTTTTCCACCTACAAGGCCCTTTACATCAAGGAACCACTCATCCATTCACACACAAATTGATACACCAGTGTACACTGACACTGAGAGCGAGGTGGGTTAAGTGTCTTGTCCAAGGCCACAACAATAGTATTCATTTGTGGAAGCTGCAATCACACTGCCAACCTGTGGGTCAAAGGATCTCACTGCACTACCAATAATGTTTATGTTAATGTTATGAACAAAGCCGAATGTGCTCCCAGTCAGGTCTGTTTATTTCAGTAACGTATGTGAAACAAAGTGGCTCATTGGTCACATATGATTTAAAACAAAATAAAATGTCTCTCACCTCAAATGAACAGGGTTTAGTGCTTCACCTCATTGATTTTGCACAAACCTGTATTTTTCAGCCCCTTGTCATATATTTTACTTTCTTTTTGCTCGTAAGCAGACATATTTGTTTTGATATGGACAGACCGTGGGCGTCTGTGATGGGCTAATCTACCTGTCAATCAGAATTTTTTTAGCTAGGATCTAGGTAAGAAGTACCAGATGGGAGGACAAAAAAATATGTTTTATTTAAGTTTTAATTTAATTTTAGTCATGAGCGAACCTCAAATTTAGCTCCAATTTCATACTAAGTGTTCTTTTTTCTTGTTACCCCAACAGAGTCTAGCAAAGTGCTTCCTTGTCATTCAATTATTCAATACAAACCTTGAGTGCTGAGGGTAAAACAGAAGCAGCTGCTTACACCCAGTTTCAGAACGCTGGTGAAGAAGAAGCCTCACCTTCCACATGTGCTCTGTTCTATCTGAAATAAAAACAACAGCAAAATGGTAGAAATGAAAGCTCTAGGCATGTCTAAACACTGAGGTGTCAAGAGAATGCCCATTTGAGTTGACTTAGTTACCAAAATAACAGGCTCCTGACCAGGATCCTAACAAGCCCTGCAGGAATTTCACTTAACAAGCAAGCAAGAATTTTGAGCAAATACATTAAAGTAACTGGATTTCAAAAACAGCTGGGAAAATAAATCATTTGCACCCTGATCAGTTTTAAATACATTATATACTGTGCTGGGAAATCATTTCTATGAATAAGTATTTGTATATATTAGTGATGAAATGTTTGTTTGCACATTTATCTGCACAAATTTGTAATTGCAGCTCAACAGTCCCGCCCACTTCAAAGTCCGCTCCGGTTCCAGATGTAAATTTTGCATTAATTTTTCACATAGACAACAAAAAAATTCAAATAGTTAAGAATTCAGAGGCATCACCGAGGGTAACCAGCTGTGTGGTAACTAATATCCATAATGCAGTTGTTTTAAATCCCAAAAGCCCATTTAAAACACTAGAATTGATGAAATGTTTTAATAATTTAGCAGTTTATAAAGTTTGAGATTTTAAATACTGTTATAGGTTGTGTGGTCATTAGTTACCACATAGTCGATGAGCCCTGGGGAAGCTTTCATGAGAAAACATGAAATTTACTTACCAGGGACGGTAATTGCTTAACTCCATATTTGTTTTCTATATGTCTAGGATGTACATTTTGCATATTACATATAACATATCTCCTACGATTTCAGTATTACCATTTATGGCAAGAGAACCTTATTGATGGTCATGTTATAAAGTACTTGTGGTAAGTGGTAGTGCGTCCCTTTGTCGAATAATGCTGTTTTCCTCAACTTCGAACACAAAATAGAGAGTGTTATTTCACTTTATGTGTAGGGTCTCAAGGGAAAAAAACACATTCCTTTATTTCATTTTCAGAATAGAGCTGTAAAATCAGTATCTCACAGAACGCACACTGTATTTGAGTTCCAAGACAGAGCTTAAATAATTTTTATGGTTCCTCTTCGTGTTAAATATTCATAAGCCATTGTTATCTAAGCCCTGTTTTCGGTGCTGTGCGTGACTCTATCTGCAAAACAAAGGCTTATTTTTAGCATGCCATTATAGTGCTCTGGTTCTTGTTTTTCTCAGCACCATGTTGTTTGTAGCATATTAGTAACTCTATCCTTTTCTCAATCAAGGTGTTGTAACAGTAAATTATGCAAACACTAAACTACTACAGGACAAATTAATTATCAGAAATAAAAGCAAAAAATAATACCAACATTTGTAAATAACTTTGGCTCTGCCTAAGTGCCTAACTTTCCCCACCACCCGCACAAAGGCCCCCTGCCTCTTGGTTGCAGCATTTCTTAGCTGTTAATTTTCATTTATATTCATATTGTTCATGTTTTTATTTTAGAAAAATGGCTTTTTAATGGTTGAGAATTATATGCAGGGGTTACACTCAGCTCTATCTTGGTTTAGCTCTGCACGTTAATTGTCAAGTTAGTTTTTTCCGACTTGCAAAGATATCACTAGGGGTCTAAAGAATTAAACATGATCATGACACACATACTAGTTACTGATAAAAATAAAAGGAATTACAATCTGCTTTGTGTACAACCAAATAGTTTTCTCCTTATCATGACTTATCTTGCTATCACTTTTTAAGTAAATGTAAGGTAGACAAATTACACATAATTGAGCGTAATCAGATTTAATATATCAATGTCATGGATTAGAATATTCATTATGCCGTATAATTATGTATATTGATTCCTTACTGGCAGATTTCACAATTAAAACCTGTTGTACCGGCTGTTCAGACATCCGTATATACCTCTGCAGATGGTAGCAAAAAACACTAATGTGGATTAATACCCGACAAATTGTCAGTGTAACAATTAATCCACTTATTATAATAGCATTTTTTTTAAAAGACCAGCCAATAAGTCCAGTTAACATGTAGCACAGCTTTTTGCTTGTATAATGGAAATCCACGGTATGGCTCATGCCAATGCCCATTATTTGTGACTATAGTACTCCCACAGTCAATTGCAGTATTGAGTCTACAGAACAACCATTTCCTCCCAGCCCTCTAATCAGCAAACATTAGCTTCTACTGCTAACATATTAGCATTTAACAGCAGGCACATTCGCACCAATTAGCAGTTAGCCTCATACATTACCTTGTTCAGGCAGAGAGTATGAATCTCAACTTGTTTGGTATCCATTTGTGTGCGACCACTCTCTGATACCTTCACCTGCTCCTGCCTGCGCCTCCGATCCTCCCTTTTTGTTTTTGGCAGACTGACACTCTCATAATCTGTTTTTAATTGCAGTTTAATTCTCTCCCCAGCACTCTGACTCAAATCATTTCACCACAGCAAGTCAGAATACAAGCTGCAATCTTTAACATCCTTTCCAATTTCCTATCATGATTATGTGTTGGCCACTAATAGTTTTCTGACACATTTAAAAGCAGTAACAGAAACAGTGAGTACATTGTAATTAACATTCTCAGCACGCCTGTAGATTGTACTTTAGACTTGATAATGTGATTGTAATTCTGATCACGCCTTCTGTTGCTTCCTGGCATATTAATTACCTGGAGTAATAGAGTTTATGAATGATCTTCTTGTGTCCTCGTGGGAACATAAGAGGAAACAAAGTAGAATAAGTGTAAGCCCTCATACTGCGATTGCAACGTGCACATAGTGGAAAATATCATAATGTGTTGGTGTAAAAACTGTCATTCAGATCATTTAGCGGCTCAGATATGGCTAAATATAATGGAATATTAACTTAATGTCTAGATCTTAGCTTTTCTTTGACAAGTATAATGTAAAAAGTTGTAGTGAGTTATTGTGTTTCTGCAAACTTTGTATTTCTGCCCATGGTGACAGTAGGCCAGTACATTACATTCTATAATGGAGGAGGGTTAATATGTATTCACACTGATTGCATGTGTATAAAGAAAAAACATGTAAGTGGTCTCCTGCTGACAAATGTACTGCACACTGCAAAGAGTGTTCTTCAGTTTATTTTGTATAAACGTTCCTTTTTCAAAAGACAGAAGGACGATTACAAAACACCACCAACATGCACACCACAATCCACATTTCATTATTAGAGATTTCTCAACTAGAGGAAAGTTCAAGAACACTGATCAACTGTTTAACCAGTCACTGTGTTCAATGTAAGCGCGCATGTAATTACAGTGGATAGTCACCCCTGTGCATCCAGGAAGCCCCAAACTCCTCGCTCCTATCGTACACCTGCTGCAAAACGTAATCTGCTCTTCATGGCTGTATGTTGTGGCATATTCCCATCTCAGGAGCAGATTGTGCAGATAACACCATGATTACCTACTGTAAAAGATTGCTGCAGTCGACCGGGCGTTCCAATACCAGCCACCCTGAGTGAGAGATGGTGAACAGATTTTAGATTAGATAAGCCGCTGTAATCAATCAGATGTCTGGTATAATGCGTATTCAAATAGCTATGGGAAAGGTTTGGCTAATTTAATTTATAGTTCCGGTATAATCATTAATATGGCGTTAGCAATAACAAGTATGTGACACTTTAAAATAAGCTTCATGTGCTATTGTCTGCTCCAATTGCCCTTCTGTCCATCATTGCAGATTGCTTAAACAAACAGAAATCCTTCAAATACTTCATAATGTCATGACAGCACATTAATAATAAGCTATTGTTCAAAGTTCACACTCTTCACACTATTACATGGATCACTTAGATCAGACTGCACAAAACCTGTACCCCTCCCACCCCTGGAATAACTTCTGTAATTTCCTCTTCTTATTCTACACTTCCTCCCATGCTGCTTTTAAAGTTTACTTTAGGAACACACTTTCTCTTTACCTGGGTTTACCTCTACTAACACCACATCTACATGCCCGAAGGGAGAGTTAAAGCTTTCATTTATTTATACAAGACATCCTTTAAATTATGGCTTCTTAGAGGTCATGGTCTAAACTGTTGTCTTCTGTGTTTTAATAAGCAGCGCACTTCCCCTGACTACCTCCAGGCAGCACTTTATAGATGCTTTTATGTAAATCTGTGGACACCGATGCATTGTACAATAAGCTTAAGTTTATATTTAAAGATGCACTATGTGACTTTTCTGGTGGGGGTACGTTACTTGCTTGTCCCATGGAGGTGTTACTGCTTTGCCAGGAATATTCTGCAGCATGGCAGTATAAACCTATCTATCTTATTTATTCTATTGCAGGTGTTTTATTGTTAAAGCTACACTGAAAAACATCCATGGAGATAGAGTTAATGTCACGCTGTGGGACATTCCAGGCAAAGCAATCTCCATCTCCATATATATAAACTAAATCGCTGGAAGGTTTCTGGGCCAAATGATTATTGGAATAGTTCTATCCATGGGTTTCAGAGGGATGAAGCATTAGCACTGCTGTCATCGCAATTGGGAATTCAAAACAAAATATTATATCATTTGAATAGTAAAATGTCCCCAAAATGTCAGGAAAAATAAACAGGAAGTTGAAACCCATGAGTAGTTGCCAGTGGGTTCCTATAATGAGCTTTCTCAAAGTTTATAAAACAGAAGAAGGTCCTCCAGTCTGACTGCGCTATGTTAATGTGAGTGTTGACTTCAGATCAAGCACCTGCTGAAAACCACTTGATGCATTCATCCCTAGTTTTAGGGTACCTCCATTTCCATGAACCTGGTCCTGCAGTCAGAGGGTGCCCTCGCTGGAGGATTACCACAGGTAAACAGGGATTTAGCATAATATGGGGCATGCCTGTTTTGGCTTGAGTGGGATATGGGGGTCATGTAAACACTACCGCAGCCTCCCAATCCAGTGTGGGAGGAGGTGATAAGGGAATTAAAGGGAATGAGCTGTCTAATCCCTTTAATTTGACTCTCTCTGCCTCCTCCTGCTTTCACTCTTCCACTTCCTCGCTCATTTTTCCTCCATGCTGCGATTTAGGCTTCATTTTACTCATTGTCTCCTGCCGTCTCACTACATTTGACCTTTAAGAATGGTGATGCATTTACAGTGTAAATTTAATTTTCCTCTGAGAAACTAAAGACCTCTTGGGAGAGCGGCATCAGTGAAAGTCAAGGGGGCAAATGAGATGGAGTTTTATCAAAAGTTTGAGTAGTGCAGGACCCAGAATATGCAAACAAAGAGACGACAAAGTGAAGTGAAGTTACATGTAGACAGGTGGCATTGGTTTGAAATAGTTGGATAATGAAATCTAGGAAAAAACAGCATGGTAGATCTTTTCTAGAAACTCAATCTATGACCACACCAATACAAACAATAAGGCAGGAGAAATGTCTGGTAGTGATAGGACTTTTGGCTCCTTTGTATGATCCGAATGGGACTTTTGGCTCCTTTGTGGGATCTGAATTCATGTCAAAGAGCTGTTCAAAAGACTGGCTCTTTTGCTATTTATTTCTATTACAGAAGCCAATGTGAGAACTAATTTTATCTACAAAATAATCACAGAGAGAAGTGACCAAGGCTCAGATGTTTTTAAAATGGTTCAAACTGAGAGTGGGAGAGTGTTTTACCCTTTGGAATTATGCACAATCCAAATAAAACATTGCACTACAATAATAATAATTAAAAACTAACTGTTATTATGATGCCAAATATGTTGTTTGTGCACAAAGCTCTCACTTGTGTTTCCTGCTCTGCTTCTGTGCTGATTCCCGAGTTGGTTCAGATTTAATCAGTATAAAATGCATAAAAATTAGAGAGAAAATATTTGGTTCTTCTAAATAATGAGATCCGGTTCCAGCCATTCACTTTAAGAAACCGTTCAAAAGAACCGACTCTGTAATGGACGTCACTGAACGAACACTAGTGTGTGACACATTGACACAAAAACAGTACACAGTAGCATTCAAACTGATCTTTTTCTTTCCGTATTTTATTAGTCTGTTTGCGTAAAAATATTCTGTGTTCAATTGAAATGAATGAAAATTGGCAGTGTAAATAACCACTGTGTTTACTTGAAACTAAGCCTCTGCACTCTGGCCCTTGGCTCTGCACATTTACCCACCTGAAACAAGCCTCTGAATGCTCCGTAAAGCATTCAATGTCTGCTGTTAACCTTTGGCTTTTGCGTATTGTTTTTTCATTGCTGTTTTACCACGCGCAATGCTGTTGTTTCCATTATGTTCCTCAGTTGCCGTTGGTGGCTTCAGGCTTCTATCTAGAGTCACATAGATGGGTCACAGCTGCCAAATGGACAAACACAATCCAGTGGTGATGTGTTACCTGGTTTACTACTATAACTGAATGGTTATAAATACATACTTGTCCATACTATGTGGATTGAGAAATGCCAGAAGGTCACAAAAGAGTAGAGCTGGGTACAATACAATATTCGCTGCCACTTGCTATTTATTCTTCCTTATTTCTTCGGTCGAATTCCAATTTTACAATGGCTTCTTAAAATGCATACAGGAGGCATGGCGCTATATCATAGTGCAGTGCATGTGACATTGAAGGAGTGTGGGGCAGCTCCCATATAAATCTACAGGAAGGAGGTCATAAGGGCTTGTTTAAGTACATATAGAATGGACGCATAGCACAAGTGTTATTTACCCAGACTTAATAGATTTCACAATGGCGCTTGTTCTTATTCTTACATTGATCAAAGAATTCTTCCAGTGCATAACAAGGAATCAATTGAAGCAAAAAAAAAAAAAAAAAACACCTCTTGAAAGAAGGTAATATATTCTGGGGAAGTGGACTCAAGCAGTCTCAAGTGTGGAGTTCTGAATGTGCTGATTTGAATGCAATGAACGAGACGTAGAAGCTGATGACGGCTAGTTTGGAAAATACTAATATGTAAAACTCGAGGCACTGACTCCCTCTTCTTGCAATCACAGGGACTTGCATGTGTAGATTATGCTTTGTAACACCAAAAACAGTGTCCTGCTTAATACTATTAATGAAATTTCAGGTTGCAATCACAAACAAGTGGTTCATATGTCAAAGATTGTTCACTTAACCACATAATTTCCAAATATTATAAAGATCTTATTTGAAGTAGAAATAAGTTCCTAATCCTGAGGAAATGACCAGCTGATCAGCGCCCGTGGAGCTCCCAGATCCCCCAGTGCACGGCTGGTTGGTAGAATGTGACACATATGTAGACTGTGGAAAGGGTAAATGCTGCTGATCCGGGCTCTTTCTCACCAGCTCCTCACATTTTGAAAGTGTTGATGTAGGTGTTCAAAGTGGGATTAGTCTGACATTTTATATTTACATGGTCTAAAATCAGGTACAGGAGTACAGAGGAAGACGAGTTAGTTATGTGATTGGGATAGTGTTTTTTCTTACCTTTAACCAGGAGAATACCCGTTGAGATTGAGATTGTTACTCAAATAGCCACAATTAATGACAGATCCTCACGACCTTTCAGTTATAATCACTAGGGCATTTCAAACTTCAAAGTAATATGGAAGTAAGTGTGGAAAAACTACTAAAGCAATGAAGTTGATTCTCATTACAAGCTACTGCGTTGGTCTGTAAGCCTTCCGCTGTCTTTCACCCGTCCAATCTTAACGATGTCTTACAGCGTTTATAGTTATTTCCTCATTTTTTCCTCCTACTCTGCTCTCACCACCTCATTGTCATAAGAGGGGCTGCTTCTTTTTATTGACAGGCAGATGGATTGGTAAGCGACCACGCTGGCCTCATCCATCTATCATAGCACTGAAGAAATGAAGACACAAAGCAGGGAGGGGATTCCTAATGAGTGACAGAGCAGTGGAGTGGTGGAGGCAAGTCTATAGTCCATCACTCATCATCAGGAAGCAGAGGGAGAGTGTGGAATGAACTAGTGACACTGGCACCGCATCTATCATGAGTATGTAGGCATGATCGTTAGTGGAAGAGAATAAGCAGATAAGAAGCCAATAGAGCTGACGGAATAAGATATGCTCTAATGTGTATTTTGTTTATTGAGGTTTCAGGCTGTATATTTTCCACTATAAGAACAAGCAATTATACTAAACATTACCTTGGATTTATGTGTATGTCCAGATGGAGTAACCTTTGTTCTAATGTCTAATGGCAAATAAAGTACCCAACACTTACCATTGCCTTAAATAAACTCCATTACCAAGCAAGCCAAAGAAATATTCAATTCTGTCAACTGGACAAAAGCTGGCAGAATAATAGTTGTGAGAGCACCCATTAGGGCCCTGAATGCATAATCCTACAGGCCCCTAATGGGTCCTCTCAAAACTATTATCATGCTGGCTATCACTATCATTTTTCTTGTTTAGATTTAGGTCTGAGGATGGACTTATAAATAGGAGATAAAGGGTATCTAAGCGCCCCATTCCTGCTCAAAGATGGATTGTCTTTGCTAACAAAAACTGCCTCTTTAGCTCCCCTGTCAATCCATTTCTTTTTGTTGGCCAAGATCTGTCCCTCACTGTCTTCAAAGCAGTGGTTAGGGGCTTTGAGATGGTGATGCACAGCAGACTGGGGTCCTGAGCTGCTCTTGCACATTTGGCACATTAACTTGATACGAAAATTTTGTCCAGTTGAGAGAATTAAATTTTTCTTTGGTTATGGATCATATTTGGATGACTGAGGGATTACACTGATGACTAAGAAAGGTTGGTGAAGTGTCTTGTCCATGGACGCGACAACATATTTGCATTGGAGCCACTGCTACTCCCTGCGAGCATGTGGTATTCGCCAGCAATCTCCCAATAATCCAAGTAGCAACAAGGCCCACTTATGTTTAGCTTCCAAGAACAAACAAACTCAGGCATTACCAAAGTGATATGGCCACAGCTGACTGAAGCAAAAGGGGAGCTATCTGCACCAGTAACCAAAACGCAGCAATAGTTGTTAATGGAAACCTCTGTTAGAGACCACTTCTGGATAAATGACGTTAATATAGGCCAGGTGGATGAGGTGCCTTGCCCAGGGACACAGTAGATGAGGAGTGGAAATGAGAATGATTGTTGTACACGACACAGAATAGTTGGCGTAGAAGTTAGCATTAATTACATCTTACAACTGAATCTTGGACCAAGCATAGGTGGCACTTGGAAAGTCATTTTTATTGGTACGTTATGTTGAAAGTTTGGGAACCATGAATGTCGAGTAAAACATCGTCTGTTGTGTAATAGTTACAGTTTCAGGTCTCTGGAGCTGCTGTTCTAAGTCCCAGTGGGAGACTTCCACACTGTGCTCCAGAGGACTATAAAGGCAAAATAAGGAAGAAAAACAGAAATGGTAGTTTAATTTATTTGACATTAATCCAAGCAGAATTCCCAGTGAGAACAGAACCTTTTTTTTTAAGACTATGTGCATACTATGTGCAGCATGATGTAATGAAATGTAAGCAGTTAGCTCGCACATCTTATAGGTTTTGGCAGTGTTGTGTAAATCAGGACTGGATATGTTTTAAACAAATACAATATAAAAAAGTAAAACCTGTTCAACTAAGCAAAATATTATGATTTTTTTTCCAAAGCCGTTTAAAATTCATTCAGTTGGTTTTCGAAACGATTCCAAAACATGTACTCTCCTTATCTCCCTATCATCATGTAATATTTGCAGCCAATTTCACCAGTGCCTCCCCATTCATGTGTCTGTCCATCTATTTGCCTTGTTCGGAGCTGTAATTCCTGTCCGTTGCTGCGTTGGGAGATAGATGGCCTGATTGTCACGGCTGGACAACTAATTTCCTGTGATATTTACCATTGAGGCTCTGGCGGACACACTCTCACTGATAGAAGCACGATATGTGTGTTTTGTTTTTATGTGCGTGGTTGAACATGTGTAACTCCCTTCTGCCCAGTTTCCTGACAGATTGCATTATTGGCGGGAAAATCATGTGATTCTGGGAGGTTTGTGTTATTTTGGATTTGTATTGGCGACGAGGTGTGGTTCTGACAGTTGGATGTGTGTATGGAGGACCAGTACACACTGCTTCTATGACAGGTTTAATTTGTTGAATATGTGCCGCTTTGAATTTCTGGCCCAGCCTTGAGTGTGATTTTTGAAAGGTGCTGCCATATTGGAGGTGAATACAGAAAATGAGAGAATGAAAGGGACTGGTTTGAATTTTGATGTTTTCTTTTTTTTTTCTCAACAGAATTGTACAAAATATATCAAGTGTTTTTTTTTCCCTAACTAAGGCCTATTTTTCCTGAAAAATAGGGCCACTGGAGGTAGCGTGTATTCATGTGAGGAAATCTAAATGTAGGATTCTTCTTGTTCCACAAACATTACCTAACTTTCTTGTCAAATAAACAAAAATAACATTTTCAAATTTATTTCTGAATATTTTTTGGAAAGCAATTTGGCCACATTGAGTGTTGTTAAGGGCTCTATAAATAATGATTGATTTTTTAGACATTTTTTCCCCCTGTTATTTGGTTCTCAAACCTATTATCTGAAAGCAGAACTCTACTTAGGTTGCCAGATCCTATGACTCTCGTACTGCATTTGACCAAAGACTGTTCGTCATTTGGTCAAAGTTTGGCAACCAAAGTTAAAAATTGATAATTTTGTTTATAAGGAGCACAACCAACTTTTGAGAGAAGTTTTCAGACTGTACTGTCTTATTCCCTCAGTGTTTCTGACCTTTTTCCTTTTGCATTTATAAAGTAATGAGCAATAACCTCAGCCTGCGATGAACGGGAAGCGATTTTTTTGGTAACTGAAATGTTACAGTAAAAATGAATGTGAATATTTAGCAAAGGTCATGTAAGGGCATTTGTGAACATAGGTCAAACATTTAAAGGCCAACAGTTACACTGGTAAAAAGAGAATTTGCAAAAAGTATTAAAACATGAGCAAGTCTTTTTAGACATTAATTCAACAAGCCTTGGATTATACACCAGACGTCCACCAATAAGGATCATGCACTAAGTTGACAGGTTACTCATGATGAGGGTTCCACAGTTCTGTTTTTAAACTCTCAAATACTTATTTAAAGAGGATGGCACTACACCTGCCTGTCTCCAGGAGCTGTAATCCCTCCACAATAAAAGAAAAAAAAAAAAACAAACAAAAAAAAAAACAACAAAAAAAACACAAAAAACAATTGTTGTAAAGTAAATTTGTGTTGATTTTTTTTTTTTTTTTTTTTACGATCACATTTGTTCAAGTGTAAATCTTTTTCGTGAACACTGTTATAGACTTCTTCAGTCATTGGTTGATATCCTACACCCCCTTGAGTAAAACGGATCAGTGCAGCTCCATAGATCAGTGTTGCCTGAGCAGTGAGGGGGTGGAATGGAAACAGGATGTGTAATTGAAATAAATGTTGGCCTCTGGCAGGTGGGATGCCTTGTTTGAGCGGGTGCATTCGGATATGTAGCCCTTTGGCATGAGTGTAAGACAATAAAAGCAGTAAAGAGTTTCCTCTGGCCCTGGAGTCAGAGGCCCTGCATATAAACAGCAGTGGTGTCATCCGTCATGAGGGCCCTGATCATTGTTATGTAGGAGGGCTCACAGAGGAAGTGGGAGGGATACAAAGTCTTGTTTATAACAGCTAAATTTCTTGACTGAGGTAACGTCTTGCCAAAAGTACACAAAGCTTATATTATTGATTGGTAGCTATAGAAACATTTCATAATTTTGTCAACATACAATTCAACGCTTACGCACTAAGGTCTGTCAAATTAAAACAAAAATATACATGCCTTAATTAACTGTCAAAATAACCAAACCAAGACCAAAACAAGGCAAAAATACATTTCTAAGTTTATAGATCCTTTCAATGTTTGTAAAGAGAACGTCTCTATTCTAAAAGCTGGCACCTTTCTATAAGTTAGCTCCAATGCATTTTCAAAGTGAATTAGTGTTGGCCTAAAAAACATCCCAAACTAAACCAGAGCTGTGATGACTACAGACATCCACTCAACCAAATATGAATAACATAATATCTTCATTAGAAAACAGCTAACGACCATGTAATAAAATACATTTCTTAAATCTAATGTTATTCTTTGACTAGAAGAGAGGTTTCGGGCACCACTTGACAAAAGTTGAGAAACATTACCAATCCAGTATAATCAAATATCTAAATTCATTAATGAATTAATAATTAATTAAGCATCGCTCTGAAGGTTCGTGAGTTGTACCATATCACTGACCCATATCTGGAAATAACACTATTCACCAAAGAAAATTGTGGTTTATGAATATTTATTGACCAAGTTAAACAGACAACATCTGAATATAAAATATGCAAATGAATGTGGTTTAGACTGGGGTCTGAAGATTAAAGGTTAGATAAACTGCGTGTTGAATCAAAATGAATTAAGCCAGTCTGTGTGGTGTGCACATACAACCTGGGAGAGAGGAGATGTTTGTTACTGTATGGTCCAGGGATACAATGGTTTAGAGTTTTAAAGTGCTCAAGGCATTGGGTCTGAAGAATCAGATGGATTGAGACGGACAGTGGCCACATGATCAAAACAATAGCCCTGAGCTCAGGCAGCGTCATGCTGAAGGAACACTGTATCCTCTTTACAAAGTAGCAGAAGAAGACGCCTTTCTAACCTCCATGAAGTCTGAACAGCAGCACAGGTCACAAATTAAGGCTCAAATTGCTTGTTGACTACAAAAATGCAAATTCTTAAATTGAAAACATTTAAAGGCTTAGCTTTTGATCAGATCAGCCACAGTAATTTGGATAAAAACATGTCAAAAGACGGACACAAATTTGAAAGAGAGAACTGGGTTTTAACTTCTCGGGTGTTGTCTCTTTTGTCCTTTGTCCTGGGTTTAAGATGACAGCCCTCTCTGTCCTCTCTGGTCAAAGGCTGTATTTCCTCTTAAAAGCTAAACCATGAGTGTTGACTTAACTAAGGTTGAGGGAAGGTTTTGAAGAATGAGAGTTTTGTGAAATGTGCATTATGAACCATTCAAACTGTTTGACATAAATAAATGTACTGTAATCACATGACAAATCAATATGCAAACAAATTAGCTATTGTGAATATTGTCATAATCTGATATTTTGCATTTAGTTCAGAACTGACACGTTTTGCTCATGTGCTCTTGTTAATGTTACTGCTTCTGTATGTGACTTTTGGTTGCTATGTCAACAAGTGGATGTGAATGTTGTAGTTACTGCTCTGTTTTGAAGAGCGGCTCTAGGATCTGAGACTGCTGTTGTTTTGCTCTTATTTTGGCGTGGGTTACAGCCTAGAGAAGCCCTTGTGTGTAGAATTTAATCAAATACCCCTTTTATGTTTGTCGTGGTCATGGCAAATTTATCTGAATTTACTTTGGTCAAAGGCTTCTTTCTTTCCTGCAGCATTGTCAATTGTTCTTGTACAAACTGTGGATTTTTTAAAGAAAAGTCTAATCCATGGTTTCAGTTGTGTGCATCCATAAATCTTACTATGTAATTTAGGTGTGGTGTGATGGGGCTGGGAAGCGCATGGATGCGTCTTTCTGTAGCCAGATGTTTTCATGACAATGGTGAAGAGGTGCCTCTCACAGTTTCACAGGTCAATCTGTAATATTACACATTTGTCTACAAACATCAAAATTCTTGATTTTTATTTTATTTTATTTTTTTTTTTTGCTGCCTTAAAATGAATGGAATATGGCATAATATCAGTACCAGGTTTTATGCTCAGCTATTCTAAACACGTCAGTCCAAGAAGGGTCTATAATGACTCTCCAATTAATTATAATAGGATATTTTTCCTAACAGCCCAAATACCTTGACGAAGATCTGCTTTCTCCAGGATTAACTTAGTGGCACAATTTATTCATTGTCAACATTGCCCTTTGCCCAGCTGGGATTCACACAAATAGGAGTGCTATACTTATATGTGTGTCACATATGAGGCAGAACACAATTCTCCTTTGATTGCACTTTATATAACATACACTTTCAGTTGCATCGGTGGACTCATTATGCTGCCGTCTAACCTTAATCATCCCACTAAACTAGACGTAGTAAAATGGCAATCAAAACCGCTGCAGATAAACCAAACACCATAAAACAAATCTATTTTCCCGTCTGCAGAATCAGATCTGAGCTCAGAATTTAGAGCTGACGATAAAACCGATGGATGGGGCGTTTTATTCCCCCCATGTTTGCACGTACACACACACACGCACACCCACTAACATCTGTTGTGCGGCCTGTCTACAGCGCAGCCATGTTGTGTTTGAGATAAAATGGCCTCCTCGGGGTAGGAACAGCTTCACTTAATTTTTCGCACTCGCCCCTAGTGTGAAGTGCAGTAAAAGAAATACGAGATAGTAGTTGTTGGAGCAATAGACCGGATCCATCAAGAGGAAATCAGCGGTTTTCTCTACCTCCTGTTTTTTCTACCATCTAATCCAGTGCTATGTTTTTTTTCATTACGTTGTCCCTGCCACTTTGTCATCTTGTCATCCACTCTCCCTCATGCAATTCCCACAATTTGTTCCTTTTCAAATCACTCTCATGCACTTGAGGCCATCCACTGCCTCTCCGCTGCCTCCTTACCTGCACTTATCTGTTTTTAATCCTCCTATCTGAGTTTCTTTTCCTCCGTCACTGCAGTGTTCCTCCACTCTGACCACCTCCATCCTTCCATCTCCTGTGTAATCCCCTCACTCTCTCAGCCAGATGCTTATCACTCTTCTGCTTTCCTGTTCTGTCGTTCTCTCTATCCTCACAGCTTCAATCCAGTCCGTTTTACTTCATCATGAAAGCATGTTAATATCATTTGCAGACGGTTCAAAAACAACCAGAATGTTTCAAGATCTTCGCAATGATTGGCAGCAGTAGCTGGTAGAGTAGTTGTCCTCTCAAAGGCCAGTGGTTCAAATCCCGCTCTCATTGTGGTCAGATCCAGTGACGTGCGGTGAGGTTCATGGCTGGTGAGGCACTGATGTCGTCACATTCAGATTTACAAACATATAAACCAGGTGTCAGTACATTTGGCCCTGGGTCAGTTTCTCTCCCAGTGACTTGGGGCCAGAATAAAAAAGAATTTCAAAATAAAAGTTCCGAAGTCCATATTAAATAGCTCTACCAGTACGAAATAAAAAGCAAGCTGGTTTTGTATTGTTTTTTATCCTTATTCTGGTTCCCCAATTTTCAGTGGATTGAAGTAATTAAATTTCTTACCATTTTGTACGTCTCTGTTTGAAAAGCGAGTCTTTCGTCCTGTCGTCTGGAGCAAACCATTTAGCTCCTTTAGCGTTGGTCTTCCTTTAATTATAACCTCCTGCTTCGACTGAAAGCCCAGTTTAGAAAACTGCTTGAGCTTTAATATGTAAACTTCCTCCATTTAAAAAGTAGGGGCAGACAAGAAGAAAAAAGTGAATTGCTAAAGTTGACTTACTAACTCTAAATTGTAGTTTGCGGCCCCTATTCTGCGGGAGTTGCAAGAATCCCTGGGCTCACGAGTGCCCCTTAACATGAGGCAGGGTAACTGCGTGCCTCACCTGGTGCCTTTTCACAGCCGCGTGTCTCTTCTCAGGATTTCAACAGTAAACGTAAAAATTCAGCGATTTTGAGTAAAAAAAAAAAAGAATAAAATTGCAAAGTTACATAAAAAAATTACTTGATCATACAAATTACTGGATAAATATAACAATTTCATTTATTTTTCTCTGTGATGACAGGTGAGGCACTGCATCACCGCACGTCACTGGTCAGCTCTAACCCTAACCCTAGCAGGCGGTGATGTAATGCCACCTTCCACAGATGAATACTGGTGGTTTGTCCTTGGACAATACACTTAATCTGCCACCTATCTACACATACATACATACACCACTATCTGCGTACGCTGGTGTATGAATGGGTGAGTGGTTCCATGATGTAAAGAGCTTTGAATTCTTTGAAGGTAGAAAAGCGCTATGCAAATTGGACTATTTACCATGCGACTGGCTTTTTTCTACTTGGTTAAACACAGTAATCTTCTCCTTTTGTTCATATCGGTTTGGACTGAATACATAGGCTTATATGTCTCAGATGATGATGATACATTTATAAGAAATGTTAAATGCTAGTTTGATTAACTAATAATTTACTTAACTGCCAACTTTGGTGGCTCAAAGGGCAGGCAATCCAAGGAGTATGCAACCCAAACTATGCAGTATGTCCTATTTATTTATTTTTAGTATTTCACATGAAACAATGCACATTCATAAACATTTCTGTAACAAGGTGCAAGTTTTTTTCCATCTCATAGAGTAAACAATACCACTTGAACACTATCCTGTAATTAACTCCACACCCATTGCCCCAAACTCTGAGAACTGTCTTACCTGTAATCGACCATAAAACGTGTTATAAAAAATGAGCAACCAATTAAGGTACTTCATCAGCAGCTCACTATGCCCCCTGGTGTTGACTGATATATGAAGCCACAATTTCCCCAAAGCATCTCTCTCTCCACCCCTGTCTCAATGATTACACTCAACTGCTTTGCTCAGTCTATTTGTCTCCTCATCATTTAGTGCCCACATAGATCTTCATCACAATACAAATGCACAAGTAATGGTACATTAGGCAGGATTTATTTTTGCACGGCGAAGCGCTCCCATCACTGTGAATAACCAAAACCCTTGCACCTCATTTGTTCTGCTAATTTTTGCTATTTGCAGGTGGAATCGTGTTGTGGTGGAGTAAAAGTACACTGTAACATTTTTAGTTGAGGGTGCTGCCACCTGCTTTTTCTTCAGATGTTGTTACTTTGCCAGGAATTTTTCAGAGTAGCGCATTGAATTTATCTATATCCAGACAGTTCAGCTTAATGCATACTGTGGAACATTCCAGGCATAGCAATAAAATATCCATAGAGACAAACATGAACTTCTTACCAGCAAAGTTATGTAGTGCACCTTTAATGGAAATAAATAAATAAATAAATACATTTGTTTGCAAGCATTTGTTTTGTCCATTGTGCCAGTAGGTTCAGATTGCTATTTTGTACCATATTGTACCCACAAACCTTATGCTGATCCGCACAGTTTGTAACAGTAGCATTTGTTCTGTTGAGGTTTTAGTTTTTCCATGTGGTCTGCTGCAGTAAAACTGAGTGCTATACATCTGGCAACCCCCGGATTTGATATTTTTATAGATTGGTGGAGTTTCTTCCCACCACAATATGAAGTACTGCAGATATAATAAAGATGACAGCAACAGTATACTGGACCTATGTATGTGTCTAAAGTATATAAAATGAATGCCAAAGAAATCCACTGAAGATGTAACAGTTTGTGAAATTAATTATGTTTCTACATGGTAAGTGATGACTACTACAGGGTTTATGAAGCAGGACCTCTCTAAACACCCTGTCTGTTACTTCAACATGGGACACAATTGTTGAGGTAACTGATTTTCAATCAGTGAAAGGAGGCGTGATACAGGTGGCGAAGTAGTAAATGCAAATGCACCGAAGAGAAAAAAAAAAAAATAAATAAAATTAAATATAAATTTGAAACTTCTTCTGTAGGCTACTTATATAAATGAAAGAGTTACATGTTTACCATCATATAATGTTTCATACACAAATATGTCATTATATGTGTAAAAATGGCCAAAGAATCTTAAAAATTGTTAAAGCTAAGTCTAAGATTGTTGCTTCAGTTTGTTGACATATTTGATGATAAATAAATAAATAAAATAAATAAATAAAAAGGGGATTTCGGGTGTCTTATTTAGTTTTGGACTAAGTGAAAACTGACAAAAAAAACAACAACTTACTACTCATAGTTTCATGTTGCACCATGTTCCTAATATTTGCAAATTCAGTTAACTGACAATAGCAATACAACTTTTTCAGATTTTTAGATTTTCCAAAGACTAAATCACTAATTGACTAAATGAAATCATAAAACATATTTAGGTGCAGGTTGGGCAATTATATGTGTGAGATCTTCATCCATTATGATATAATAAATGCAAGACAGATCAGTTTAATGCCACACTGTGAAACATTCCAAGCAAAGCGATGGCATTTCATAGAGACAAAAAGGGGGTGGTCCCTCCTTCATAAAAGTTACATCGTTCACCTTTAACATAATGTATTATGCAGTTGTCATAAACTGGAAGCAGACTCGATGGCTGGCTTGACAAAGTACTTAAACGGTAAGCTCTTAATCGCTATATGGCAAAACTTCTTCATGGTGTAAAAGACTTTATAACTTTTAGAGGGGGTATTTTGAATAGGCATTGTTACTGTTTATATAACCAGGCTTTATTCAATTATTGCACAGATTTCCAGAGCAGTAGTGAAATAGAGCTTATTCATGCATGCCCAGTCTGTTGTTACTTTAGAAGACATTCTCCTCATTTGCATATAGCCTCTTAATCCAAACACAAACTCTTTTTCTGCATTCAAATGTGCGTCTGTTGAAGAGAAGAGCAAAGCTGTTGTCATAAATTATAGAGGGACCCTGGGAGTAATAATAGGGTCTGAGCATATTCAGCATCCTGATTTTACTGTTCCTGTAGATCAGGGTCAGTGCGGAGCGTGGGACAATGGGAGCAAGAGCAGAACGACCTGGAACTCAATAATGAATGGTTGCTCACTGTGAAAATCTTACTGGACTATTTTTGCTAACTTTCAAATTTTATATTGTGTTTGACTAACATTTTGTAAGTTTTTCTTTTACATAAATTGTATAGCATTAAACATATCTTACATCTTGTATTTAATGTTTAGGTAGAGGCGACTGGACAGACAAGGCAAACAATTGGTTGGGCCCCAGGTCAGAAGGGCCTCCACAGAAGCATACTCATACT
The DNA here is from genome assembly GCA_019594935.1 of Periophthalmus modestus. Taxonomy (NCBI): domain Eukaryota; kingdom Metazoa; phylum Chordata; class Actinopteri; order Gobiiformes; family Gobiidae; genus Periophthalmus; species Periophthalmus modestus. The sequence goes on from JAIEZT010000068.1 coordinate 10,311,543, forward strand.
TACTTTGTGTAGATTTTAGTGAAGAGTAATCAAGATACAGTTTGTTGAATAATCCCAGTGGTAGTGTAACCAGGTGTGATTATGTCTAAATGTCCTGTTGTTCAGTGCTAAAAGTTTGTATGCATCAGTGAACGCACTGTTGTGCACAGGTGCAGTCAGAGCCAGTGCTGCTGATTATAAAGTCTGAAAAGATGTCCATTCCAGCGTGCTAGTCAGTTCGGGGCTGCTGTGTTGGCTAACGGTGGTGTAGTGCAAGAGCTAAAGGAGCCAGCGACCAGGCTTGTCCTTTGCTCATATTGTTTTTGTGGTTAAATACTATTGTAGAGTGGATTCAATTGACCCATGTTCTTTCTGCTACAACAGAAGGCCACTGCTGTCGCATTCTGCTCTTATTTCTATCTCAGTGATAGTCAATTTTAGATTTAGTGTTAGATTGATATGCTCTGTAGTTTTATAGTTGTTTATTTATAATGTTGGGAATTAGTAGTGCAATGGAGGGTTAGTGCAATGCAGTATAACCTGTTTCAGGGTTAGCACAAGACACTTTAGACCTGGTAGGCTCCTAGCACAGAGCACTATAAACATCTAAAACTCAAGACACTTCAGCCCACTACACTAAAGCTTAAGCCCTTCATACAGTGAGGACCAACTTTTTGCACTGCACTGCACTAGCATTTTGGTCTTTTATCATGATTGTCTAAATAAACATTGTATATTTACCACTATATGCTGCCTTTGTCCCTTGTTGCCAGACTTTCTTGTTATTTATATTAAGGGGACCTTAACTTCCCCCGGGTTACAGGAGTTACTTAAACCTCTTGCTAAGTATACTGTCCTCAGCCTCAGCTCCCACAACAGTTAATTTTAAACTAAAAGCAAACACTAAAGTGGGCCTGCTGACTACTTCGGCAGTGTAAAGATTACAACAAACAAACTCTACAGTGATCTGGGTTGTTTTTGTTTCAATATAAGTAGTAACACTGTGCTGTGTTAAAACTGGTTGTATAGGCCCCCTGTGAATTTATGCTTAGAGTTCCTTTAAACTCTTGCAACTCCACTGTTTACAGGTGTGCTTATTGCTCAAAAATACTTTCAAATACAATCATTCTTACTCTGAGCTGAGTTGCATCTCCATGGATCTGACTTGGCCTGAATGTGCCACGTCTTGTCGGAAAATTCCTAGCAAAGTAACAAGATATATAAAATAACGTTTGTTCATAAACTACACTGACTGAATAATATTTAACTGATTATAGATTAAATAGAATAAAGAAAGCAGACGTTGGAGAGCAGGTTTCAGATTTTCAGTGTCTTGTTTTCAGATTTTGTTGGGTTATAGCTGAAAGCCCCACTGTGAACCTCGGCTATAATGGAATAACACACAAGAATGACAGGTCCAATCTCAGCACTCTGCAATTACTGTCTTTTCTTCTTTACATCCTCACAACATAGCCCCACCAAAACACACACAAACACACACACTTCAAATTGTAATAGAAAATTTAAGTAAACTCATAAATTGTGTCTGCACAGAAGACAAGGAGATTGATGGAGGAAGTGCATGATTGTCCTTGACAGCAGAGAGGTAATGACTTGATTCTTAACTATATGTTTGGTATATACTCTCTACAGTACTATGCTTTCATATAAACAAGTATTCAGGAGTTTGGGATATTCGGTCCGTCATAAATCAATGTCTAAAAAGTAGCAACCTCCTCAAGCAGAGTTTTGTCTGCAGCACAACCAAAATAATACCTATAAGATGCAAAAGTATAAATCAATCAGACTGTTTAGCATTGTGCTGATTCATGCATCGGTCTATTGAACACAAACCAGTTGAAACAATAGTGCACCGTACCGCATATTAATTTGAATTCTTTAAAAAGTTTCAACTACTTTACAGGAGTGTTCAGAATGTAAATTTTGTTTTGCTTCCAACATTGTCATACAAATGGCATCAAGTTGGTATCAACATTAAGACTCCTGTATTGGAGACACTTACGTCTGGTGTAAAGGTTTGCATAACACCTCACAGCAAGAAGGTCCTGGTTTCAAATACTGCAGCGGTATGTATTGTGGATGTTCTCTTTGTATGTATATGTTTAAGTTTAGTTTGTTATAAAGGATCAATGGCTTACTGTAAACTTTGGTCCAGAGAGAAAACCCTCCACTGATAGAAAACCACATATTTATTCCGTATGTAGGTCGTGGTAAAGAAGGTTTCAAAGTTGTAAAGGTTCAAAGTATCAAGTTTTAGGGTATAGCTTCTCCCTTATAAGGCCAAGTGAGCTCCCATCCCTTTAGGGCAGTATAAATTCTAACTCCTCCGACCACTACCTTCAGAGTGAAAATGGCTTCTGGATGGTAGTCAAAACTTCTCAAATGGGTTTCTACTGGATGAATGAAAGATTACACCAGCTGGGTAATTTTGATAAACCAATTTACCTGTAGTAACATAGAGAGAACACGTGTTTAATGGAAATGTAACAACATATGTCAAATACCCACTGCCAAATAGCTCCATAAGTGAGATACATTTGAGAGTACAGCATGGCAGAAAATATTTATACACACACTTTAAGTACTTCAATTTGTATTTGTTAGCTCATCACGCAGCTTGAGGAGATGAATGCACATGTGGTTGATACTGTGTGTTTTTGCTATCTGTGTGTGATTAGTAATGTTAACACCAGAACACGCAGATAAACCCTGGGACTCTCTACTTCATTATAATGACAAATGGCGTTGTGATTCGTGTGTATGCGTGTGGACGTGAGCGCACCGCTGTCTGTTGGAGGCGCTAATGGAAATTGCGAGAAAGACAAATTGCAAATGTAGACAGTGCACACGCTTCATTTATCACTAGATTCATAACTGTACTTGTTTGTCTCAGCGTGATGCTTCCACTATATTTAATGTCAATATGCAAATCAACACATGTGCAGCCCCTCAGAGAGTTATATACTTATGTACTGTTCCTTCAGAGTCAAATGCTTAATACAGTGTTTACATAATTATATCACATATAAAATGCCATGGTAACCCAAAATATTAATTATTGTCATCTTTAAAGGTGGTATATTAGTAAGTTAAACCTCACTCGCCATATATTGCATCCTAGTTAGAGTTATAAGCACTTTTCACAGCTAATTTTGACTGCAAGAGCTGCTTTTACATTAAAACTAATTTTGATCAAATATGTGAAAAAATAAAAATCTGGTACAGTCACTTTAAATCAACCCATCCATTTTCTTCCACTAAACCCTGGGAATTATTGCTATCAGTTCATGCAACTGTGTATATTTTCTCTTTCCTTCCACCTGTCTGCCCCCTTCCTTCTTTAAACTTTTTCTTTCTTTATTTTTTATTGATCAATCCCAATCTAACCACCTCATTTTCTCTTTTTTTTTTTTTTTTTCTACAGGGTAGCGCAAAAGTCACTGACAGCTGAAAAAAATTCAAACTCTTTTGTTCCTTATTATTTTTTCAGAGCATTTAGAAATACCCTTCCGACATTAATGTGAGCAAATATAGCACCGAGTAACAAACCCTCATTGTACAGTGGTACTTTGAGTCACATGGGTCAAATTCAGAAACCCAGCGGTGTTACCGTCGACATTTTAATACCATGCCCCAAGTGTAAATGACATTAAAGGAATAATAAGTCGTTTTCAAAGACAGGGGGCAGTATGTGATCTCCCGAGACCTGACAAGTCCCAATTTCTTCCTGTGGGGCTATCTTAAAGAAAAGGTGTTTGTGAATAAACCTCAGACAATAAACGACTTAAAACGTAATATCGAGGATCAAATAAGAGCCATAAGCCCGGAAATGCTTTAAGTGTTATGCAAAGTGTGTTGGATCAGGCTATTCATTGTGAAACCGAAAATGGTGGACACTTAAAAAACATTATTTTTAAAAATTAGGTCATTTTTACTTTCCCTAGTTTAAGTAGTGATAAGTTCAAGTGTAAATGAACAATTATAGGCGTATATATTGCCAAAAATCTCGGAAAGTTCAATTTACCTACTGCTAAAATTTGGGGAGTATAACTTAAGAATTATAGGAGCTATTGACGATTTAAAAGTGTCAGTGACTTTTGGGCCACCCTGCATTTTCATGACACATTATTGCTAAAGCCTCTTCTTGTATGAAACTCATGGTAAACTTCATCTGATCTGACATCGACCCGCTGCTTGGCCTGTTGTGCCTGTAAAACCCCGTTACCCCTCACCCTGTTTTATATTTGACCTTATGTTCAACGTTTAACTCAATGAGTCAAGTCACCCACCTTAACGCCTGTACTTCGCTTTCACTGATTTATCCGTGATGACAACATGGCTTCCAGTATCTTTCCAAATGTCACCTTCATGCTGTGAAACTATGTGTAGTCTAGGAGAAATTACTTGGCGTATCAAATTTAAATGGCTTGTTTTTGGGTGTAAATATAATATTTTTGGCATACCCGCGGCTGCTAATAGGTTGACGTTCCCACTTTGACTTTGGTGTTAATCCCTGTTATGTGTGCCGTTTTTAGCTTTCCACAGCATATGCAATGTGACGTTGAAGAGGCTAGCGCTGAGTAACACTTTCTAATGCAAAACTATGCCGCATATCCTGCTGGGCTAAAATCAACTATTCTATCTATTCTATCATTCGCCGTTTTAGCTCCACTTGTGGGTTCATCTCACTCTCACTTCCTGCACCGAGAGCACATATCCGGCAACACTTTGCACTGTATGAGGTGTTAGATTTTCATGCTATCACGTCTGATTAGCATGATGCCAAAAGTGCGAATACATTTGAAGTCTTCTGCAGTGGAGGTTATCTGAAGTTGAAGAGCAGACGTGGCGTGCGAGTGGTTGAGACATAGCTTCATAATGCTGTCTGTCTAGTGCAGGCTTCGGATACAATTTCTTGTAATAAATGTCAGGTGCTTTGCTAATTTGAGTGCCAATTACAAGTGATTGGGGGAGCATGCACATAAGTACCCTGAATGAGGAGATCCAATTGAATGGCTTAAATGAAACCCTGTAGAATAACCTGGCTTAATTAACACAGATCCTCGTTAGTGTGATTAGTGAGTCGCTTTTGACCCTGTGACTTTGTTGTGTATGAATAATGCACTCGGCTCCGGCTGTGTGAGCGCTGCATTATTTTATTCTCTGCTTTTGATTAATATAATAAAGTGTTATAGATTTACAGATCTGCTGAAATATGAGCTAGTGTGACAGTTATTTCAAACTTTAAACAAGCTATCCAAACACAACACTGGTCAAATAACAAGGAAAATATGATGAAACTCATGTACAAATGGTCAGTCAGTTTAAACCATTATTTTATGTACATTTTATAATTTTATTTTTTAGATGTTGGGATATCAGTTATTGGCATGTGTAAGCGCAGGGCCGGCCCAGCCTATAAGCAGACTAAGCAGCTGCTTAGGGCCCTGAAGCCAGCAGGGAGCCCCCGATAGCCCATACATTTATACTGAAAATAATATAATATATCAAGTTTTATTGGGCACAGGACTTGTGTGTTTACAGCAGCCTAAATATCCCTGTAAAAGAATTACATTTGTTTTATACCTATAAGAGCAAAATATCTGCTGCTGCTACATTTGTTTTTGAGCCGGGCAGAGGTGAGGGCAGCTATGTGTTTACACTGGAGGAAGGACCCTTTATAATGTAAATTTAAGCCCACTGTCACCAACAGGAACACATTAAAATCCACCAGAAATGAAGAAAAAATGTCAAAATTTTCCAAAAATGTGTCTACTGCCCTTGTGACTATGGTAGTTATGACATTCTAGATGTTTCCAGTCTGATGTTGGTCATATAAATACAAATACAATTAGTCAAGGTGATGAGAGCAGAGTCATATTGTTGGTCAAATGTGACCAATAGTTGAGCCAGGAGGCATCCGCTGTTGGAGGCCCCAAAGACAAATTCAGCTTAGGCCCCCTGAAAGCTAGGGCCGGCCTCGTGTAAGTGGCAGCATGTATAGGGGAACTGTGACCGGAAAACAATGATTGGTTGATGCTTTGCAATAACAGGGCATTATGGTGGTGATCCCTGATGGAAAGGATATTGCTTTGTCAGAAATGTTCCACAGTATGACATTAAATTTATCTATATATTGGATTTATTCAGTTCCATGGGTTTTCCATTACTGAAACTTGGACTGATGTTTTTTCATGAAGATAGATTAGTTTAATAATGCCATACTATAGAATACTATAGGAAAAGCAATAATATCTCCACCCGTAAAGTTACATATTTTAGTAAGGGGTAACAGATAGAAAAAGAACAATCCAGGAATCTTGTTTTAGAAATGACTTTGTAAAATGTTCTCATTATAATTATTGTTTGTGTTTGCAACTAAAAATACTTTCCCAAAAGTAATATGTTCTTGCTGTTCTTACTTGCTTAGATGATGATTTCATGACAAAACTGTGCTGCTCTTTGAACAACCTGTTTTGATCTGTCACTTTGCATCATGTTCTTCTGTATCACCCTTACAAATGCTCTAGGTAATTTGTTTACAACCTCAAAATAAGATGACTGGACTCCTGCTAATTTCAAAGTCTCAGATCTTACACTAATCTGACAGAAGCTAACTGGATTGTCAGCTTCCAGCTTTTGGTTTTTCGACAGCCCAGTAACTAAAGCAGAAATGTGTGTGTTGTTTTTTTTTTAATGTTTTATTCTTTGTAGAGAGACTAGAGATATGATTTTATCAAAGTTATTTCCTTATTTCTAAGAACTCTCTATTTGGTTTGACCTTGAGGCATTAGACCAGGTTCTTATCTGATCTGGCAGAAGTGGCCTAAACTTGACATATCTGATCATCTGTGAGAATCCACACTATTGATTCAGATTGGGCGTGTAATAAAGTGCTACCAGAGCCCACCAACAAGTGCTTTTGTGAAAAATCTCCAACACCCCACATGACACATAATCAGCCGAATCATTATTAAATCAAGTCATGAATTTCACAATACTCAGAATACATTACTGTCATCTGGTTTTGCCTGGGTGGAAATAATTGGCCTACATATTTCTGCACCAAAACAAATATGACGGCAATAAGGAATGCAGCTGAGACTAAACAATCTATCGTCAAGGTTAGCATAACTGAAAAGACAGTCTGCTATAAGAACAAAACATTTCAACTCAAACTCTATTTTCTGATTGGTACAAACAGTATTGTTCAGATTTCTGTGAAGTTTTAACACAAACTAGTTTGAAAAAGCTAGTTAACATTTTCCTTTGTCTAGGTAAACAGGAAATGGGTTAATGTTTTAGACAAACAAAACAAATGGCCCTAGCAATGAAATAGCATGTTAAATGGTAAATTGCCACATCTATCATGGAGTGAGGATATTTATAAAAGAGCAGGTGTGGCCGACTTAAAATAATATGATTATGGATAAGATAAAAAGAAGATAGAGCTAAAATGGTGTAACCAATAAAACTAACAAAGATAAAAGATAAAATATAATTTATTATAATAAAAGGAGGATATAAAATAAATACAAGGTTAAAATAGTAAAACTTCTGTCCATAACTAAGTTAAAACTAGTACAGGACCTGAGACACAAAACACTGAAGGTAAAGTTAGGTCAAAGACCTTTAGCTTTAAGGGGCACTTATGCGCAGGCAGAGCTCCCCACTCTGCCGCTATGTTATTGGGTTTCTATGGGCGGACACAGTTCACGGGTGCGCCTCTGCACCATCATCCTCCAAGGCAGGATGCACCATCCCAGCCCCTGCACCGGCCAAAACACATACACGCAGCGATCCATGCAACCAGACAGCCCTCTACAGCCATAAGCTCTATTGAGCACTACTAGCTCCATGTGTTAACCCTGCACAGGTAGAGGCCCCTGCCTATGCTTCCTACTGTTGTTGCACACTGCTCTGTCGCTCCTGGCTCTGACTCCACCAGTCTTGGCCTCTGCCCCCTCTGTCGCCCTGATCACAGTGTCATCCTTTCTGTATCACAGCTGGGGGACCCGACTGTCTTCGGTTTCACGTGCGCTTTTTCCATGTCCGTGCTGCAGCGCATGCCTCCCAGCACCCCCCACTTCCTTTTTCTTCTGCTTTTTATATTTAAATATTCCCACAACACACAGTTGTCCTGATTGTTCCAAGGACGTGGTTGGAGAGCACAAGCACATAGTTGGCTAGATGCTCGTAGCAACAAGGGAGGAGTCCGCTAAAATCATGCAATTTAAAAACACAACAAACTGAAGATGCAAAGGTAATATCAAAGTTAAAACAGAACACAATCCCATGACCCATGACAAAGGCACTCAAAGCACTTTACATCAGTGTACACCAGTGACGTGCAGTAAGGTGAGGCAGTGCCTCACCTGCCATCACAGAGAAAAATAAATGAAATAATTATATTTATCCAATAATTTGTACTATAAAGTTGTTTTTTATTTAATTTTGCAATTTATTATTTTTCTACTCAAAATAGCTGAATTTTTACGTTTACCGTTGAAATCCTGAGAAGAGACGAGCGGTGAGGCACAGGCTGTTCGTGTGACTGACTTTACTGTGCGCTCAGCTCTGCACTCTGCTGCTTTAAGCGGCTATGAAATGGCGCCAGGTGAGGCACGCTGTTACCCTGCCATTCATGTTAGGGGGCGCTCGTGAGCCCAGGGATTCTTGCAACTCCCGCAGAATAGGGGCCGCAAACTACAATTTAGAGATAGCAAGTCAACTTTAGCAATTCACTTTCTTCTTCTTGTCTGGCCCCACTTTTTAAATAGAGGAAGATTACATATTAAAGCTCAAGCAGTTTTCTAAAGTGGACTTTCAGTCGAAGCAGGACGTTATAATTAAAGGATTGAGACCAACGCTAAAGGAGCTAAATGGTTTGCTCCTGACGACAGGACAAAAGACTCGCTTTTCAAACAGCGATGTACAAATGGTAAGAAATTTATTACTTAAATCCACTGAAAATTGGGGAACCAGAATAAGGATAAAAAAAAATACAAAACCAGCTTGCTCTTTATTTCATACTATTAGAGCTATTTCATATGGACTTCAAAACTTTTATTTTGAAATTCTTTTTTATGCTGCCCCAAGTCACTGGGAGAGAAACTGACCCGGGGCCTAATGTACTGACACCTGGTTTATACGTTTGTAAATCTGATTGTCTCGACATCAGTGCCTCACCAGCCACGAGCTTCACCAGCCACAAACCTCACCGCACGCCACTGGTGTACACAGACCTTGGCGGTGAGGTGGGTCAAGTGTCTTGCCCAAGAACACAATGACAGCATTCATCTGTGGGAGCTGGATTCGCACTGCCGACCTGTGTGCCAGTGGACCAACGATGTTTTATGTTAAGAGTGAAATTTAAACCACCAGCCTTTGGATCATAGGACCAATTGCTGAGTATTCTTAATGATTCAAGTCTGGTTTTGACAGATTTAAAGTGTACTAATTTCACTTTTCCTCTTAGCTCCAAAAACAAAACAGTTTGAATCATTTTAAACAATTAGCTTTCCCTCATAAATCTCTAAACGTTTTATGATAATGAAATGCTCTGGGATTCAAACTTGTTTATTTCTACAGAACTATTTGTGTTCACTTTATGGGGAACAAAAAGTCTGTCTCTACAGTTTATCTTCTGTTGTTTCGTTGATCAGACTCAGTGTTCTAAATCTACTTTGGCAGCTGTTCAGAAAAGCTGCTGAAAACTGGCCTAGAATATTCTGGTCTGGGAAAAGACACCCGCAGAAATAATATCAGACGTTATTAAGGTCATCAAAGCCTAATCGGCATGTGGTAAAGTAATGAGCTTAAGACACATAATTAAATTGATACTATATTTATGAAACAAACAGCAAAGTTAGAAAGACATTTAGCCAAATTGAGATCTATATATTTTTGTGAACCCTGAGCAGTGCTTTGGACATCATTAGATTACTCTGAAGATGATCATTTTGCTTTGGATCAATACTACAAGACCACGTTTAAAACTAGGCCATCAACACACCTACGCTGTACATAGATCTCAATAAAAACAGGCATAGACAATCAAAAAGCCTAATTATAACAGGGAATGCTAGAATTGGTAATAGACCATAACAAAGTAGGGCAATTCTAATGTCTTGTTTGTCTCTGGTGCAATTTGTAACCCAACAATAATTTCAACTCGATGATAATTTGCCTTGTTGTCAGAGCCAATTAGACTATTTTGAAAAGCGGCAGAGGAAATGCGATCTTTCTGAAGTTGATGCCGAGAGGAAGTGTGGGCGGAGGATGTGATAGATCAGAGATAAAAAGCCGAAAGAGAGGATTGTAGAAGCATCGTGTTTCTGCCAAGCTCCCCCTTTTTTTGATTATTGATCGTCTGTGGTGTCTTTGAGTTACATTGAGAAGAACAAACAGCACAGATACAGATTTGTTTACTTTTGAGTAACTCACCACATTGTTTTTTATGAATTTCCTTTTTTACAATGTTATAATTGTTTCCCCTTCTCATGTACCCACTCGAAGGTGTGTTTAGAGTGATTCGGGCATGTTTGAGCCATCTTTATCCAAGACGTCATTGCTTAGATCTATCCCCGCTTTCACCCCAACCACTACACACCCACTGCTCTTTACTTGCTTAGTTTGGGTGTTATAGAGCAGACAAAAACACAGTATATCTTCTATAATGGTTTTCACAAGGGCATAAGGATTTTTACAAAGGTATTGAAACATTCTAGTGGCAACGCTGCTACCAAATTGTATTTTCAACATACACGATTTCAACAAAATCTTGCACCACCACCACAACCCAATGTAGATGTTCAGGTCATTTTTTCAGTGTTTTTTTTTTTTGCAATTGTAAAAAGTATTACATTATCTCCAAATCTAGACAATGAAAACCAAAATCCAACATAAGTATAATGTGTTTTTTTTATATAATAGTGGTTGATTGCAAAGCGCTGGTGTCTTGGCTTCAGGGTTTCCAGAGTCTCTAAAATGGCGAGTTCCCAAACCCAATTGACTTTTTACAACGTAATAAAATGGCTTGCGACTATCCAGCATTATCAGAACAGGTGTGGCGGTGCTGAGAGCGGGCGGAGGCAATGACACAGGAATAACAAGATAATAAATGTATACCATAAACATCGTCCATTCTGAATTAATCATCTTGTGTTATATGCCGCTCCTTCTGATTAGCACAGCTCCCTTTAAAACCAGCGTGTGTGTGCCCTGGAATTTGAAATACGTTGTGCTTTACCAACCATGCCATGCCGATGCCCAATAACACTCTGACGCTAATTGGTTGTAATAGTTTTAGGGGAAAGCTTTGTGTCTTGCAGGAACCATACACAAACCAGGCTATTAGTCTCAAATGAAGACTTGATTATGGCCCTCAATTTGAGCTGGATAGATGGGGTCTTATGCCTCCTATTCTTCTATTTAATTGCTTCACTTTTACTCGCCTTGACTATTTTCCGTCCCAGTTTGCCCGCTCTCCCCTCTGGACCATTTACACCGAGAAATCGTGGTTAGTTTCTAAATGAGACTGAATGAAAGGTACAAATGTAAATGGGTTTTGAAAAGGCCTTCGTGTAACTATTTTTAGAGACATTTTGTTTATTCCGTACATTGAGGCTCATCAGTCTAACAAAAAAAAGCAAAAAAACAAAAAAAAAGAAGAAGAAAAGAATGGATCACAGTGTCAGGAGAAATCCTGTGTTTACTGGCCCACATGTTGTTCAAATGTCTTTCCAAATTGAGTCTTAAGCCCATGGTTACTGGAAAGCCTGGACCAGCAGATGGTAAATGTCAAAACACATTCCCCCCAGTATTGTATTGTCCCCCTTAGCAGTTGCCTGACCAACCAAGAATACACACTTAAAAGTTTGTGTAGCCTGGACATAGCTTTTTCTCCTTAAGTTCCAATGAATGTGACTAACACGTGGATTGGCCAATCAGTGACATATGGTTCTGCTTATTAGAAAAAAGAAAGGAAAAAAATACCAGAGGATTTCTGTCAAATCAATGACCAAAGCACTAAATGCTGTTAATCCAATATGAGAGAAGTTTGATTTTGTTCTAAATTGTAGATAATCAAATAGGCTTGTTTCTTATGAATCAATGGAATAAACATACGTGATTGGATGGCTCTCTCTGAGTTTAGCCTGAGAAACAGTCGATTGAGATCAAATATACAGGGAGAACCAGTCTGAATCCCAGGCAGAACTTTGTATGAAACCCAGTCAAAAAGGGAGAAAATTCAGACTCCCTTAAGAATGTCTCTGCTCCCTTTTGGAATCAAACCTAAGACTGTCTTGCTAAGAGGCAAGAGCATTTACCAACTTGGCTTGTGCTTTCAATACTGTATTAAAAGTGTTTATTGGGACCATACTGTTACATCCATTGACATGATTTTGATCTGTACCTGCAGGCATTTCCACAACCTGCTGATTCTAGTAATGAGTTCATTTGGCTTAACAACCCACAAACCTTCTTCACTTACCATGTTCCAGTGATAACAAAAAGACATTTCATTTGGTTTGTATGGCTTTTACACTTGGATTGGAAACCTTCCTCTTCAGTAATGGGAAACAGGGAGATGGTGGAACAAACAGTGGGAGGGTGGTAGCTGCAGGCGTGTGTTTCTCTGTTCTTTCCATGTTTGACAAATGGATGCACAACTTTTATGAGCCACACACAGTGGAAAGAACTAGCTTCATAACCTCCTGCAGCAGGATATACCATGGAACTAAGAGAGCACTTTGGTTTTCATAAGGAAATAAAATTGCTTAGGAGACTTCAAGGTGGGCTGTGGGCTTCCTAAATGGGCCCTGACTGGGTTTGTCAATGGGTTCTCTGTAGATCCCATGGGTTTACCTCTAAATATTCCAAAATATGATTCTTTTATGACTTCAATAATATATTTCAGTCACGTGGCCTTCTTATGGGAAGTCTAACTGGGTTTATCCACAGGTTCCATGTGGGCCCAAGCAATGGTTTGTATGTGATTTGTTTTCACATATATTACTACTATGGCCACTACACAAACATGTTCCTTTATCCAAATGAAATGAAAAAAAACATTTGTGAATGCATATTTCCTGCAACCTCCCCTTCAGTAAACATTCACTCACTCTTCAATTTGTAAGTCCCATAAGCGAGACAAAGGCGGACGGACATTGGCTGTGAGGGGAAGTGACAGTGTTATCGGGGGAGGAGATGACGCACAGATATCTTTAGCCTGTGCAGACTGCAGTCACTTTCTCTTGTCTCCTCCATCCTCGCTATGCGTTCTCTTTGCTTTCTCTGGTCCCCGTGAGAGCTGACAACTGAAACAAAGCCGATGACAGCGGCCAAGCGGGGGACATATCAGACCCCTACTCACTGTACAGGGAGCCGTCATTGACAAGTGTTTTTAACATGTCACACTTCTGCGCTATCTCTGCAAACTTTGGCACTTTTCAGCATTTGAAATGGTGAGGCCTTCATGGGGACGGCATAGAAGATGTAGTGAAATGTCGAAGTGTTTACGACAGCATGTTTGTGTCAGTGAGCAGGGGACACACACTAAAGGTGCATTATATCTTTTTCTGGTGGAGCACCCACTTATCTCCATTGCTTTGCTTTGGAATGTTTCACAGTGTGGCATTAAACTTATCTCCTGCATTTATTTAATTTCACGTATTCTCATCGCTAAAACTGTATTTTTTCCATCCAAACTGTGAATGGGAAGTTGTCTCACAGATATTTACCTACTTTTCTCCACGGAGATAAGTTTAATGTCATACTGTGGAACATTCCAGGCAAAGCAATGGCATCTACATGGAAACAAGCAGGTCGCAGGCCCTCAGCCAGAAATGCTACTCAGTGTATCTTAATTTCTTAAATGGTCGCTCATTTTTTGGCTCATGTATGGGGGGGGGGCCTGCATGCAACAAAGATGGTGGATTGTGACAGTATCTTTCTGTGTTCCAAAATGAATGCACAATTGACCAAAATCTCTAATCCCACCCTTTCAAGTTGTTACACATGAGTTTTGGCAATAGATCAACTTTACTCAGGCTTCAATGTTATGTCAGCCTTTGTGTAAAGCCAAAACAAAATGTATTTCATTGAGTGCTATTTCAATAGATCACAGCCATAGCCTTTTATAGATGTGATAAAAGGAGTCAAAGTCCACACTTGTTTGAACATGGGGGAGATTGATCGAAACCAGGAAAGACAGGGGGAGACATTTCCAAATGGACTCGTGGAGATGGTGAATTGATGGATTTTGTCTTTCTCAGTGGGACCAATAGGAGCGTAGCAGCAGAGGCTTGTTGTACTGAAGCCAGGCCCTGGCAGACACTGACACTAATTGGATATAGTGCAGCTTCTCTATGTGTGCGCGTCCTAAGGATTCATATCTCCACAGTGGTCTGCAGACGTTTTCATCTATTGATCTGGAATAAAAATAAAAACAAAATTGATTGAAAGCCTTATACTTACTGTGTGTCTGTGAGAGAGAGAGGGCAGTGGCCTTTACAGAATAAAGAGTCTTCAAGACAAGATGAATAATTGTAAACCTCTGAGAGTCTGGATGATTAATGCTTGCTGTCTGATATTTGCTTATTTGCTTTCCAATTCAAAGGTACTATTTACTTAACAATGTTGGAGAAGTTTCACTGGCAAATTAAAAGTGATTTAAGGTTTAAACAAGGTGAAACAAGGACAGCTGCAGACATGAGATTCTAATGCGCATTTGGTTTGCATTTTGACTCCCGATCAGTTAAGCAAACGTCACTATTGTGCCCTCATTATAGACATACTTGATCCATGGATTTCAGTGAATGCTGCTAAATACTAAAACTCCACACAAAGACACTCTTGGTTTAAAGGAGACCTTTTACGCAAAATTGACTTTTTAAACAAAGTTATAGTTGTTTCCCCTTCTCATTTACCGTGTCGAAGTTGTTTTTGGAGTGATTCGTGCATGTTTGAGCAATCTTTAATCGCATATTTTTGAAGACACCATATGGCTGATCAATCCCGTTTTCACCTCCACCGGCATACACCTTCTGCTCTGTTCTTACTTCGTTCTTCAATTTTATTTTCTCAATTGATGATACATGTAGGATTTGGCAGTGTCATTTGGGTATAAATGAAATAAAATCCACTGTTTGCTAGTGTAATCTGCAGCGATCTATAGGAGGAGCCAGACAGCTACACGGCTCTTTGTTGTGATGATATTTTACGGCAACGCCAGCTCCCATTGGGCCCTGTTATCTTATGCGCAAGGCAGCTGACTTGTTTCTTTTATTAAGTTGTTTTAGATGAATATTGCGAGTTAAAATGTGCAAATTATAACATAATGATCTACGGGTGTCACAGTTCCTAACTATATAGAGACACAAGGACAACAGGTCTTCCTTAAGGATCAACCAACCAAGATTTGCTCATGGGGCCAATGTTCTATGAAATTTTAGGTCACTACAGTCACATCATTTTAAAACATCTTTTTCCTCTTTTAAAATAATAAGTTCACACTAGATGGAAAAAGAACTGGGTTAATATAATTGCATTTCATTTCAGTTGAAGAGGGCAGATTCCATGGTGCGTGCTTTTAGACCAGCTAAAATTGGACACACACTGAACAGAAATGATAGCCCAGTCAGTTGGAGAATAGTTCATTATGAGTGAGAATGGATACGTATATATTTCGTCTGACACGCTGCTAATCTTTTTATATTCCATTGAAACGCCACATGCTTGTTGGTATGTAATGGTATGAGACGTATGGAGTGAAAAGGAGGGGGGTATAAAGGGACTTGATTGGAACAGATATGGGCACCGGTTCTGTAATAGGCGGTGGTGAAATAGACATAGAAAGAGCTGGAGATGGGGAATGGGGCTGAGTCAAGTACCAAGAGGTGAAAGGAGACAGACGGAGGCATAGAACGAAGGCGACATGCATTTAAGTCATTGTAATGAGATCTGCGGCAGCTCTGTGTGGGATATGATCTGCTCTGTATTACACCAGAGAATCTCGGTGAGTCATTCAGAAACAGAACCAGAGCTGGAGAATACCTGTGCAACTTCTATGTGTGCTAAACTTTCTGACATTCACCTGTGAAATGACTAAAGGAGTGTGGAGAGGTTTCTGAGCAGTAAAAAGAGGAACGATACTATTTTAAATTCCCTGAAGTGTACTGAAGATGTGTAATATTTGGGTATGTTTCACTGTTAGTATATTTTGTATTGAATCTATTTTTTAAAGGTGGTCTGCATAACTTTTCAGGTGGTGGGTGAGTCACCTCCTTGTATCCATGGATCTATCACCAGCGAGACAAGCAGGTTATGCCACCAGGCTCTTACAGGTTTTGAGCAGTAGAAAAATACAAAATCAAGTAAATGCTAAATGGTTTTATTCAATGCCTTATTGTTTATATTTCAGGAAAAGCAACCTCCATGAAGAGAAGCAGGTGGCTGACCCTCCACCAGAGAAGTTACACAACCTGAACCATTGTGTCGCTTTGTTTTAGTTATGTTCCTGATAATTGTATATTAATGGCACTTGTTATGGGATTCTTTGCCTTAAGTCTTTACTTGTATTCATATGTATTGTCATCTGTTTGACCTAATTCCTAAATCTTTATGTGTATTAATTAATATGTAATGTTGTCTATCTCTTTGGCCTAAATTTTCGTGATACTATCTGTTGTTACGCATGGGCATATCTCTTGTTTTTTAGTGTACAAGATGATGTGTCCAGCAGCCTGAAGTCATTGGACTAGATTAAGACTGGCACGATTATTTTGATGGCATAAATTCACTGTATGTATGTTCATTTGGAGGGTGAGACGACACTATTAGGGGCAAAGGCTCTTTGACAATTGTGCACAATTGATTCAATAAATCTGACTTTTTGATTCAAGACAACTTCTCTATTGATTTCATTTTTTTTTTTTTTTAAAGGTTTTTACTATTAGAAATCCACAACACACAGCATGTGATTTTTATTGTCTCAAAACTGTAAGAAACAGAACTAGTTTGTTTAACATGGTTTGCAGCAGTCCAAAGTTACCCTCCCTTTAATATAACTTTCAAAATAACATTTCTCAATTTTTCAAATGGCCTGAAATCGACAATTTTAGGCTGGATTCCAGTTGCACGACTTTTAGGTTTTTTATACGTGCAAGAAAGCTAACCAATTTTGTTTAAAGCACTTGCACTGTGTTACATAATCATCTTTTCCTCCTTTGAAATCTGAATGTTGCCAAGATATTTTGACTGAAAAGCCCCCATTAAGCTCCTATTATTTTGTGAATACTTTGACTCTTCTTCCAAAAGTGAAAGCCAATTTAGCGTTGGGCGGGTTAAGTGGGAGCAGGCAGAGATGTGCACTTTCAGATTTAACAGGCTTTTGTTCTTGGCTCCGTGCTCCTCTGCCCGGTGGACAAGAATGAGAGAAGCGCCGTATCCAGGCCTCCCAGCTAGAACAAGCCATGTGTCAGCAATCTTTCTGTATCACACCAATTACCAGGCTAGAGGCGCATGGGGGAAACCACGGCACAGATACACCCTCATAAAGGCTGCGTTGTCTTCAACCTGATCTGAAGAAAGAAAAAAAAAGTCCATCATCAAAGTTTATGGTTATATTCTTCTACAGGGCCAGACTATAAAAGGTGAATGTAGAAAACCTAGTCTAATCCTATTCTCAGTAGCAGCACGGAGATGAAATGATTCTTTACAACCTTTCTTTTGACAATAAGAGAAATGAAAATGTTGAATTTATGCATTTTGATACTGTGTTCTATACTGGACTCTGAATGAATAATACTTTCTATACTGTACTACTACTTGTGTACTGTACACTTGCTCTTAAGGTCAAAATGAGTCCGCTGTGTGCTGTCTGCATCTATTATGAAGTGTTTTTTATCATTTACAAATCAGGAAGTAAGGCTTGGGCACTGTTAGTATGCTTTTCATAGTTACCGTGACGATTTTGGCATCTGAGAGTCGTGAACAGCGCTTATAAACTCATTGCAGTGAATTATAGGGATGGTTGGATGCTTAGGAAAGTGAGGAATGCGTTTGGACTGCTGCAAACTAGTTCTCTTTTTCACATTTCAAAGACAGTAAAATCAGGTACAGCACTTTTAACACAAGCTGTTATTTAAATGTTATGGAGAATCTTCATCACCGGCAAAAAGATTTCAGTAAAAATCTTGCAATATATCTCGCCCAAGCACATATAATTAGGATTACAGATACAAATGGAAAAAGTTCATGATTAGTGTCTTGCTAAGTCAGTATCGTATTTCTTGCTGTAGCCACAAATACGTCTTGGAATGAAATCTCTCCGCCTTTGAGCTTAAAGCAGAATGATACAATACTGAAAATGCATATTCTTTGGGTTACACACCGGTCACCTTTGAATGATAGTGGAAGTACTAAAAAACATATCCCAAAACATGACAAAAACAATACTATACTCAATGCGCCAGTGAATTGCTTCAGGATAGAACTGGCCTCCAGCTGAGAGGAGCTCTGGTGAAGTTGCATGTGCTGTCACTGCTCCTCTCTCAACAGTGATGAAATGACTGGGAACCGCTGGGATTCTGTTATTTGTACTTTCATACATATGCCACTTTCCTCTGTGGCACATTGCTTCTTTCCCTCTGGTACACTATTGTCTTTGAGATTCAAAGCCTAATTCTATTTTTATGGACAGATTCCGATGTTTGTACTCCCTCTGCTGACTGGGGCACCGATGCCCCCTCTAGAGGTGTGGGAAAGTAAAGTTTAATAAGTTTATTCTTTTATCTGTACAAATATGACTGAGACTGATGGAAAAATGACACGACTTGTCAACATCTAGACAATGTCGAAACGTATTGAATAACACAATCTGTTAACTTGTACATTCTGTAATCAAGGTGGTGCAGATGATTAAATGGCATCTTTATCAACTTGAGAATTACCAATCTGGTCTGATCTCCAAAACTAAGCAAACACTAAACACAAAGTTAGTACTAGGATGGAATACCACTGGGAATACAAGGTGTCATATATAGTGTGGTGGCAGTAGCTCATTAATTAGCGCTCTTGTCCACTAAAAAGAAGTTTGCAGTACAGGAAAAAAACTGCTGCTCGGGTCCTGACTAGAACCAGGAAGTACGAGCACATGCGTCCTGTGCTCAGGTCTCTGCACTGGCTCCTGGGTCTCAGAGAATAGACTTTAAAGCAGCTCTTATTGTGTAAAAGTCTCTCCGTGGCCGAGCACTAAAGCGCATCTCCCACATGTTAATGTCATGAACCATCTTGCACTCTGAGAACCTCAGGGACCGGCCTCCTGCTGGTGCCCAGAGTCAGGACTAAACATGGGAAATCAGAGTTTCAGTTTTATGCAGCTGGTCTTCCTCAAGATGTGAGACAGACCTCTACTTTGACAATATTTAAACCCAGGCTCAAAACGATTCTTTTTAGCTGTGCATATGACTGAAAGGTTTTTATTCTGTAGTTTGTTAATATTATGAGTGTTTATGTTTTGTAAGTGTATTGTGTTTTTTATGTCTTTCTTATTCTGTAAAGCACTTTGAATTACTTTGTGTATGAATTGTGCTTTACAAATAAACTCCACTCTACTTGATCCAGTGAATGGCTGTGTCTTTGGGCAAGACACTTCACCTGCCTTGGCTCTAACGTTTAAACACTGGTTTATGAGTATGTTTGTAACGTAAATGTGCAGCAGGAATAAACTGAAGCAAGTAATGTTTACAATGTTTGGCTTCTTTGGCATTAAGAAATAATGAAATATGTTTTGACAGCTGAGGAGTTTGAGTCTCTGTAAATTTGAAGACCCCTGGTGGTTAGATGGAATTACCTTTGAAGCAAAATACTTCATAACGTAATAGTTTATAAATTCAAAATTGAGTTGAAAATGGATGAGAATTTTATGCCACATCTGTTTAGTCTTTATTCAAATTACATTTTACCAATGATGAAGCAAACTAAAAGTCATTACTCACATCTGATGATACCATACGAGCATATTTATGATCTTTATGTGAAAACACCCCATTTATCACAGCAACTGGAGCACTACAAGAAGAATATCAAACTGACTGCAGCCTCTTGTACCTCCCCTGAAGTAAAACATAAAAAAGTTTAAATGCTTATTAAATTTTTAATCTTATCTAAGTAAAAACCTCACAACCGAAGCATCCATCAGCGCTCACCACAGACTTCAGCTGTCAGGACGCACTCTGAGCTGAGCTGCTGACACATAATTTTAAGTTGGAATAAAACTAGGCCTTCGTCTTGTCCCACTTTTCTCTTTGATTGTGATGTGAGCAGGAGATGCACACCGCCGCAGCAGAAGGGATATGTCTTTTGTACTCGGCAGGTGTTGTGACATTAACATTCAAGCCGTCTCATTTCCTTTCTTTTACGCACAGGTTTGGTCTTGATTTATTAATGAGGTGCCACCAAAGTCTTTTTGTGAGTAAATGATCCCTGACTGCTAATTAATTTCCTAAATTGCAGCTGCAAGTGTTTCTCTGCATCATAACAGCGTCTGTAAGCACAAATAGATCATACTGGACTGAGCCATTAATCATCTGACACAATCTTTTACTCTCAAGTTCAATACCGCACTCTAAAAAGCTGAGATTTCATTTTACTCTAACTTTCTATAGACTTTGTTGGTTATTTTGCATCCAGTAATATGATAGATTTTAAAGTGTCGATAATCCAGTATCGTTCCACATAAATTGCACAATCTATTTCAACATGCAGGTTTTTGCTTCACTTAAAGGTGCACTGTGTAACTTTACTGGTAGGGAGTCGCAACCTACTTGTTTCCGTGGAGATGATATTGCTTTGCCTGAATACATGGAATAAAAACTCAGCCTCTATATACACTGACAGCAAAGACAAGGATAAGAAGTGACAAGTCTGAAAAACACACAGATGGAGATAAGAAGAAGAAAGAGAAGAAAGAAAGAAGCAACAAAACCTTTTCATCCTCCTCCTCTGAAGCTTCCCTGTTGACCCATCTGCTCAAATAATATACTGCAACCAACTCCAAGTTATTATGCATCATATTTAGAGACATTGTTTCTATTGTCTCTTCATTGTCGTCATGGAAACGTGTAATTTGTTAAAATGCAGACAAATGTTATGTTGAATCTTATGAGAATTGCAAAAAAAAACAACATGTATTTGAAAACACCTGTCAGCAGCTTGATTCTATGGAGGTAAATACATTTAATGCCATGATGTGGAATATTTCAGGCAAAGGACTAACTACTCCATGGAAACAAACAGATGGCAGACTCCACCTGAAAAGTTACATAATGCACCTTTACTTATATGATATACTTTGATGCTTTTAACTGCTGATGTGATGTTCGTGAACAAGCTGGCTCTTCTGAACGATTCCTTAACATAAACGCTTGGATCCGGATCTCATTTTTAAAGAAAGAAAAAGGGAACTGAATCTTTTTCTTTCTAATTCGCAATCATTTTTATACTTAACACTGAACCGACACAGGAATCAGCACAGAAGCAAAGCAGGTGACACGAGTGAGAGCTTTGTGCACAAAAAACATATTTGGCCTCATATTAACAGTAAACATTAATAGTTAAATGAGTTCTCACGTTGGCTTCTGTCATATAAATATACATAATAACACTGGTTTTACATCTACTAATAATTGTGGCCATGTTCCCATCTTTCCTGTATGTGTGTAAGACATAATGCCTCTCCAGTATTAGTATGACAGCGCTTTCAGTCATTTTGTCCTATAAGCATTTGTCACGATGTGCATTGGCATTGCCCCATTCATTCTCTAATATCTGTGGTGTGCCAGTTGTTTCACTGCAGAGCTGTGATAAAACTGTCTCCCTATAGCTCCTACTCAACAGCTCCAGGCTCGGTGCTGCTGCGTTAACGTTTTCTTGTAAATAAAGGTTTTAACAGTGTCAAACATTTGTAGTCAGTCATTAAGTTTGAATAGTCAACATGTGGCTTAAGATGTTTCTATTAGTTTGAACGATTGGCGGCATTAAAAGATGGGTCAAATGCAGAAGACAGATTTCCATATAATAAAATATACCTGAGCAACATGAGCTAGTCTTGTGTGACCGGTGGAACCAAAACTGTATGAACTTTTGTGCCTTTAATCTGTTTCATACAAATACAATTTGTCAGTCCAGCCCACACTACACGAGAGAAAACAATGGACAAAGTTAGCATCTCCCCGCACTTGCCCACACAAATAAATGAAAACAACGGAGCAACAGATGAGCTAAATATGAACTTAAATACAAGTAAAATATAATTACAGATGTTTAATTTATTCCAGGAGCAAGGAGAAGGACACATGAAGATAGAAAAACACAGAAGAAGTGGCTGGAGGACCAAGCTACACATCAAATCAAATGTCAGGTATGAACTAAACTGTAAAACAAAAAAGCACCATTTTGTGTAATTATACATATATCTGAACCGGTTACACTTGGTTAACCTACACCAGAATATATGGTTCAACGTGTTACATAATTCACCATTGAGAAAACCTCTTTGTAGCCATTAAAGTTTGCAAGCCAGTAATAAATATTTAAAATGTAACTACTACAACCGGCCCATATAAAATGCACTTTGCTGTCAGTTCGACCAAATCCCAATATGTTCGTATTATATATTTGTAGAAAACAGTTTTGAAATACACACACGATATCAGCCGGGAGGAGTGCTGTTCATATCTGTTACTGTCTGTCAATCTGTCAATCTAGCAATTCTCCTTCAAGCCATTTGACATTTTAAATCCACTCTTTCTCTTGTAGTTTTCAATCTGTTTCAGGTTTCATGTGCACCGCAGCAGCAAAAGTCATCAGCCGCACAGCTTCACATTACCTAGTTTTGTAGAAAAAGGGTTACAATAAAAAAAAACAAAAAATATAGAAACTCATTCCTGTTTGCTTCTTTGTCGCTTCCTTGGCTCTTTCTGGCTCTTGTTAATATTCCCAGCATGCCGTGGGAGACGTCAGGAAACTGTGCTCCACTAAACGAACAGACAGATTGTTAATTTCCCTTCTGTGGGCGACACTGGACAGGCCTGAAGTCCAATTCGGTTTGGAGCTACACATTGTCACATATATTAGCTCCCTGGACACCCACCCCCGTTTCTCTTGTCTCAGTGTCACCCAATCACTTCCTCCTACCAAAACTGAAAAATCCATACGGCCATATTTATCAGCTGTCTGGACACGCTCCACGCCTGTCTTCTTGTATCCATGTCTACTTCTCCTGCCTCCCTCATCACTGCCCTCCGACATTATTTCCATCATATTGTGGACTCTTAATGTTGAAAAGAAGCTTAATTCAAGTAGCTCAAATGAAACCCTAGATATAATTTTAGATAGAGGACTTCCAGGAAATAATACTCTCCGAGATCCGAAACATAATTTTGCCTGTAGCAGCACACTTCTATTGAGGGGATTTTATCTGTAAAAAAAAAAAAAGAACCCAAACTTGGAGAATATCATCTTTTTATTTCTTAAGAGCTCAGCATAAGGTTGGATTGAGTAGTAAATATCTTTTTCTATTGGGTTTTTAAAATCCACCTTACGGGTAATGCCACATGCTGAGTCAAATCTGGATAGGAACAGACTGTATAAACAAGTGGACTGAACGTGGCGTCAGCGGGTGGTTAGCAATGATGTTAAACAAACCTGTTGTTAAAACTAGTGGGAGCAAGCTTAGGGGAAAGAATGATTTACAGACAAGAGCGGGTTAATACAAACATTTTAAGACCAAAAAGACGAGCCTGACAGAAGGAGTTATGGAGAGAAGAGTCATTTTCACTTTATGTTTTTCAACAGAAAGTGAATTGGAGCTGGAGGTGATGGATCATGCTCACTTCTCATTTGAAAAGTTACCTTCAGCGGGTTAGCTATGTCCATTTATATATACAGTCTATGGGTAGGAAGCTAAAATGCTATCACAGAATGCAAGAAATATAGCACATGAACAATATATATTTTTTTATGTCTTGGGTAAATGCTTCAAACCAGAGGTGCCCAAACTTTTTTTTTTTTAAATCGAGGCCCACATCTCAAAGCATCTTCAAAGCGGAGGGCAGACCGGTGATCCATGCAGTGCGGTGCTTTATACACAGCTTTGACAAAGCCGCTCTGTATTAATAAGGCTTGAAACACATTCATTTTAGGTCTGTATCACGCTGCAATGTGATGTTTGCGGATATATTGGTAGAAATAGCTTTATTTGCTTTTAAAAGTACTGCTTATGATCAATTGGGCCGGTTCAGCAGGAGGCCTGAGGGCCAATAAAAACTGGGCTGAGGGCCGCATTTGACTCCCGGGCCATAGTTTGAACACCCCTGATTTAAACCTTTGAGATGCAATTAAAGAATAATCTGTAAAAACCTCAACATGTAATTACATGCACATTAGATAAATGTAACTTGACTGCTTGGACGTTGTACAGTACCTTTGTCATACCTACATTTTTATTCACTATTAAAACTTGTATTTAATTGTATTATTAGTCATGTGCCCACATTTTTTCCAATGTATTTGCTTGCCCCTGTACAGATATATTATAAGGTGCTCCTGAGATCAACATAAGTCAGCCTCGTGCGATCTGCATCTGATATAAAGTGTTTTATTGCCTGATAATCAGGAAATAAGTGTTAACATGCTAGCTTTTGTCACCCTTATCGTGATGGCAAAACACTGCACTTACTACATGTTTCAGCGTCTGGGTTATTTTTGCCTCTAACATGCAAGAATATACATATAGTTGTGTAAAAAATCCTTCTAAATTCAAAATGACAAAGGACAAAATGACAAATGTTTATGAATATGTATTTTCCGTATTAGTTGCCTCATCTTGTTGATCTTCGCTCGTAATAATAATAATAACACTATCCATATTCCAAATAGGAAGTCATCATCTGAAGTGACCTCTCTCTGTTACTGCTGCAGCGAGCCTCGTCATTTTGGTCTTAAAATGTTCGTATAAACCTGCTCTACATGATCCTGGTCCTAACTGCTGGCCTTGACGAGCTTCATTTGACTGGAGCTGAACACTACGGGTGACGTCATGCTCACTTAGTCCACTTCGTTATACAGTCTATGATTTGTGAGCAAAACACTGGAGCCATCATTGCTGGTCTCATCTTGCCGGACACACCACCACTTGTGTAGATTTCCTCTCCGTGTCCACTCTGTCATCAGTAAAGTTTGTGTGTCACTGTGGATGTGTCACTGTGGATGTGCAGTGGGCT